>PRKT01000217.1:766691-794274 GCA_003671525.1 Saccostrea glomerata | reverse complement strand
TCTCTTACTTGGTCAGTTTCAGTGTCAGGATAACCTTGTTATGCAATTTTCTTGCTGGGCAGAGTATAGCTGTTTGCAGCTTATCTAGGTCAAAATTTGAATTCAACTGATGGACAAGAAGTGCGCGTCTTCTTGCTGTTCATATTTAATGTGTTTTCAAGCTATAAACACAAGGATTAAGGCTGGAATATCAACTTCTGCTCAGTAAGTATTATTTCCTTTTCATGAATTTAAGAAATTAAGTTTTTTTTAGTATCTGTTCATCATTTAATTCTTGTTTTATAAGTACATGTATATTGAAATCTGCGTTAAATGCACGACCTTGGTTCTTGTATTATGTGTTTTGTTGATATTCATTTGGTTATGAAATATAAGCTAGTATACTAATATATTATACAATTTAACTAATTGTAGTTCGTCGCAAGGTTAAATCAACCAGTGGTGCAGGGAATTTATTGTATAGTCAGCCTTGATTGCATCAGATTCTTCGCCCGTGAAAATTATACAAAGGAATGCAACATTTTGTAAGTACACTATGTATATGTATGTCTATAACATTTTTCTTTAGTAAGAATTATTTATAAGCATACTCATACGAATTTTAACATGAAGTCAACTATAATTCTTTAAATCATGTTAATTAAATCCAAGTACCAGAATATATTCCTTTGTCTGATTTTTTTAATCATTCATGTATATATACATGTATTTTTATTGTTTGAAATAACGTGTTACGAACATTTTATCGAACAAATGGCTTTAACATCTTTATTTCTTTTATCAATAGGCTTTTGCTTTAGAGGGTGGATTCTCCTGTTCATTTCTTTCATTCGTGGGACTTAACTATATGCGTGATTAAAATCAATGGATCCGCCACATTGTGGAACTTAGTAGTGTAAGGCAGATGCGTACTTTGAGGGACCTGGATGTGATTACTGTGACCCACTTTTCACTAGGAATATAAATTTCGTCGAGCAGTGGTTTTTGAGATTCATTGATTGAATTTGAATTTGTGTTTGTATTAAAAATACATGTAAAATAAATTCTCTCACAATCATAAAAGTTGGATTACAACTTATCTAAATATTACGCAACTTGAATATTTAAATGTTTTTATTAGAATTTGAAATGTATTTCTTTTTAAAGCAAAATGTTATATGAATTCAATGTGATTTCAACCAAATATCAACGTTTGTACAAAAGAAAAATTTCAACCAAATCTCAACCTAATTTCAACCAATGTTCACTTTTGTTCAATGTTGATATTTGACGTTGAAACAATGTTGAAGCTTCAACGTTGCCTCAACTTTCATTTGCAACCAAAAATCAACCATAAATCAACCAAAAATTCAACCCATTTTCAACGTTTATTCAACGTTGAAAATTGACGTTGAAACAACGTTATATCTCAACGTTGACTCAACTTTCATATGCAACCAAAATTCAACGTTGATTCAACGTTGAAGTGCAACGTTGATTCAACGTTGAATCAACGTGGAAATGCCTGCTGGGATAAGAGTTAGATGAATCAAGCATGAAGTCGTGTGATTAAAGTAATCAGGAAAAACAACTTGTACTAAATTGTTTCTATTAGGCTTTAAAAAAATCTTTCTTGTTTATAATGATACGTTATTTCACCTTTAAATTAAAACTTGGGATTCACTTGAGCAATCTTATTATTTATTTTTGAATCGTAACTTGGGATGCCCTATAGCAATCTAATAACAGTGCAAACAACTGAAAAACATTAATATTAAGCAAATAATTCATTCATTATATTAATTTGCCTCCTGTATGAATATTCAGCATGTCGAAGAAATAAATATTAATCGGAAACATTAACGCGATCTAGTGGAATACGTCATTTATTTTTATGACAAAAATACGGAAGCTTGTAAGAGCCACTGGGAAACTTTTATACTTCAATCTGTATATTTTACAGTCGAATTTCTTATTAAAATGACATTTCATTCTATAATTGTAGACATTGAACTGCAATGTTTATACATTAATCTCTGTATATTTTCCACTTAAATCTATATAATTTACACTTCGTATGCTATATTTTGTTCAATTTTAAACTGAAATCTTTAATATGTTTATCTACACAGTACTAAAACGTTACATTAACGAGTTTAACTTATCGGCTTTTTACGCATAAGAAATGAAAGTATTAGTCTCTACTTTACTTTGATGTTTAAAATGGAATATAAAATGTTCGTCAATAAATTGGTATATCTACAGAGCCGTTTTATGCATAAAGTGAACCGAGCTCTTTTTACTCATACAAATTAAATGATAACCTCCCAACCTCCCATATGATCACAATGGTAAAGTCTGGGGGCTTGGAATAAATGCCAGATCAAAAAGAACAGGTGCACAACTGCATTATGCAATAAAAAAAAATCTTAGAGTTTCATTCAATTTTATCTTAATGTATATAGAAGAAGTTACGGATAATGATGGGTCCATGTACCCTAAAGCGTATCAGATAAACGGACGGACATACATCCAAATCATTATATACCCTCCCACTTTTCAATTGGGTGCATATTAAAAGTCAGTGTCAATGTTTAAATAGCTTGGCTAATACAGGATTTCATGACCCTGTCAGACATTTGCATGGTGTTTATTCTAGAGCAATAAAAACACCTTAACGCACCGTGTATTAATTAGTATTGTGTGCAGTGTGTTACACGGCCTAAAAGACGCCATTTTCATGCAGAGATAGCTTGGCTTGTATACTAAATTGTCATAGAGTTTCTAGTGAGTTGTCATGGTCAGTCAGTTGAGAGTTCTCCGTGCAGCTATTAAACCCTGACCTAAAAAGAATTAAATTCGATCGGTGCCCCCCCCCCCCCCCCCCNNCCCCCCCCCCCTCCCACATATCCTCTCTACAAATGATTGAAACAGTTCGCCTTTTTGGTCGATGTATCAAATATCAAAGTTTGTAAAAATGTTTCAATTTAAAATGTTGTTGCAAGAAAAAATGAGAATTAAATCTAAAACACAATCAGACAGTTCTTAAAGAAAACTATAAGGTACGAGGTGTGACAAATTATAAAGAAATGTGTCTTTAACGCAACAACAAAAATAAACGAGGAAGAAAAAAAAAACGTTAATACATGTATGTTATTTATATAGGGCGATTTGCATGGTCCCTAAATAAATGAGGATCAAAAAGTCATTTAAATCACGCCAATAACCTGGTAAGCAGTTGGTTTTTGGTAACGAGGTTATTTCAGGTAAATAAATTTTTGTCAATATCATGGAGCATTTAAATCAATAGATCGATACACCCCGACCCCGGAACACGCAAACAGATAACAGACGTTTAGAATATTTGAAATTTAAATGGTCTACTGTACACATACTAACATACCAAACGAGTGAAGTGGATTTTCTCGAAACAGGTAAAATACGTGTATTTTTTTCCTCTCTAAGGGGAGGGGGTTATACTTGATTATACTTTAGACTTCCTATAAGATTTGTTTTGTTCTTTTGAACATAATAATCTGTGACTTTTTTAGGAACTTAATATTGTTTTCTATAGATCTAAAATAACTTCCTTAATTGAGTGCACATGTCCTTCGGCACAGATTAAGTTCATTTTCCACTTGTATTTTTATTCTTTTTTGAATACCGTTATCTTTCAGATGATTTTCTTCTTAACCTTAATAAAGGGGAAAATTCTTAAAGGCAAATAAATTCATTTGTTTACGAAATCTGAGCCATATGAAGCATGGGTTTTCATGACTTTGGTTTCTTTGTTTTTACTCAATAAATGGTTAAGATACCCCTTATTTCTTTCAACCTCAGCCTTTAAAGGAATTTCATTTGTTATCAAGTATTAACATATATTTGATCTATAACAAACTATCATTCTCTTACAATGTAACCTTTACCAAAAACAAGAAACATGTACTAATATGCAATTTCATTGTGTTCAAGTTGAAGTATTTCAAAAGGGGAATACGGTAAATTCTAACCATCTTACTCGTTTTTTCGTCAATGTTGCGAAAAAGGTCCGTCTAAATTAATGTATTTTAATGAAAATCGTTTTTGATTATTCAATTGAAAAGCTTAACATCTTTAATTTTCAAGTCTGTCGGATGAGACTTTAATGGTGTCCCGTGTCAAGGATCACAACCCTCTTGGCACGCAAAAAATCGTTTCCCTGATTTTAGAAAAAGAGTAGGCTCATTTGGGGTCACCAGGGAAACCTAAAACTTTAAAAACTGACCACATGATGTTACTTTTTACATGTATATCCGATATATGGCTGAAATATTGCCGATTCAGCGTAAAACATTAATGAATCAATATTGATCGACGTTGCAAAAGAATACAATACCTGTTTTAGCCGAGAGAGCCATTTTTACCATTTGATTTAAGTGATTATAATAATTGTGTGTTCTTATGTTACAGGAGGATGACGTAATTGGGAGGAAATGATAACTATATCAGCTTCATCTCTCTGTTTTCTTATAATTCAACTCATTCTCATCCGTAAGTATTCTGCCGCGCCCTCGTCAAAATAACCCCCTGACCGAACCCCTCCAGAATCCCTTTGTCATGAATCAAGTGAATTTACTGGTAACTCTCAAATAAGAAAAATGACTCGGATTAATTCATCCTTCCCACCCAACTTTAGACTTTTAAATATCAGGTAACTCAACATACAACCCATCCTATATCTCCTGAACAACCAAATAATAATTGATCATTAGAATATACAGCTAACATATAAGACCCCACCCCCACCCCATCCCACCCCACTCCATAACACCAATCCACTTTTGCCCCTTCTTAGTATAGATAGGCCAAATATATATCCTTACTCTATGAACTGTACGTTTCCTAATTCCTATATTACTCATTTTCTCACATTTTGACGCATGTCTTTCTTCTGTCCTTTCTGACATAATTTATTTTATTAAAAAAAATAGTCATATTACAGAGTTTATTTAAATGTCAGAAAGGACACTTCTGTCCACAAGGTCATTATTTTTAAAGTCTATTTCTAATTTTACAGATGGTCAATCAGACGTCAGTGATGGTTCTACCAGACAGGACCAACACGAGTGAGTATTATCTGGCGACGAGTGTTAAAAGGTTATCAATTATCTTTTATTGTGGTAGAGGGGGGCTCTATAAAGGTAGAAAAGGGTCATATGTCATTTAAAATGAGGTAGAGCAATCAATTAGTAGCGATGTACTATATACTCATACATGTAAGCCTATATGATTCACCAAAAAAAGCACAACCTATGTCCCAGGTTCCTTTAGCTACGAAATCTAAGAAATTAAATGTTAACGTTAATATAAGTTAAAAAAAATACAGCATGAGCTATTTCTATGTATTGTACTTTCAAATTATATATGCATGTCCAATGACTGTAGTATTTTTAGTACTTTGATTCTATTTAATTATTGCCCTATAGTTCTTTCAGTACTTTGATTCTTTCTACATTACAGTACTGAAGTGACAGCTATCATAGTTACCGCCGTCATGTGTGGTCTGGGCCTCATTATCTGTTGTACAGGGATTATCCTCTGTTGTTACATCAAGTGCTGTACCGGTGGTAAGTGTACAATATAGGGGCGAATCTACAGCAAGGGGTGTACCTGTGGTAAGTGTACAAGATAGGGGCGGATCTACAGCAAGGGGTGTACCTGTGGTAAGTGTACAATATAGGGGCGGGATCTATAGCAAGGGGTGTACCGGTGGTAAGTGTACAAGATAGGGGCGGATCTATAGCAATGGTGTGTAACTGTGGTAAGTGTACAATAGAGTGGCGGATCCATACATGTGGGAATCTGCTGTATCTGTGGTATGTGTAAAAAAATAAATTATTTAATTTCTGTCGTATTTCACTGTCTTAAATACTCAGTGCAGAAATTTTCAAATAAAATAATTTTCTTTTTTAGAGGGCTGCATCATTTGACCACATTGTATGAAGACCACCTTCCATTGTTATTGAATCGTTATAAATGTTAACTTATTCGTCTGAATGACTTCGTTAAATAAAGGAATAAATCGATGTGATTTGATTTTCTTGTTTCATTAAGAATAGGCTGCATGTGTCTGACTTATTTAACTTTTTTCTCGTCGCTCCTTGGGAGTGTACATGTAGCACTGATTTTTTTATAGGATGGCCTTCCTAACCTCACAGCTAAATTCCTGGACCCGGAGTACCGGTAGTTTTCTGTAAGGGTTTTCCTTCCCCTAGTCACTGGTTCCTGTTATTTTAAGGTGCCAGAGTCTCACCTCCCGCTGCTGCATGCCATGCAGCTGCCGGAGCATTTCCAGGACCAGGACCAGTGACGGATCTAGGAATCTTGAAAGGGGGCAGTTTGGGGTCGGGGTAGAGGCCCATAGCAACACCCCCAAAAATTTGATTTATTAATTCTAACACATTTTGGACCCAAGAGGAGGACCCCTGCCCCCTCAAAGTCCGTCAGTTATGACACAGAGATATGACTTGCTGGCAGAACCTATATGAGACGTCACAGTGGGTATTATAATTCAAGGTTTTATTTATGACACCTCAAGGTACTTGGGGTAAGTGAACACTTAGTATTCGTGGCAGTTCATACGTTAATATAAAGTGTTCCATGCCAGCATTTGACCCCCTATATACATGTTCATGCGCAGTATAGAAATTTATCATAATGCTGTACGAGGGCCGAGATACTCATAGTAAAAAAATTCACATTATATATATTTTGGAATGAAAATTTATATAGAGATAAAACCCTGTAATTGCTCACATGTAAAATCAAATTGAAAAAAAAAATCGATTGAAAAACACACACACACATAAAGAAAATATATATGCTTATATAATCTTTAGATATTTTTCGAAGTGTTAAAATAGCTTAAATTAAGACAGAATTAATGACCTTGAACTTTAACCTTTGGACTTAAAAAAGCAATAGGTGTCTTTCTTGGGGTCAACCCTTTCTTGGTCCACAGGAAGGTGTTGTGTAAAATTTCTTGCAAAAGCTCAAAAGTTTCTCTAAATATCGCGTGCATGGAAACAAAAATGTTAGAGACAGACAGACACAAATACATCTAAACGGACATAAAGGAAAGGCCAAAATTAAAATTCCCTTGAAAGCGGTGAACATCAATATAGTATTCGTAGTACACTCGAGTTCCGTCTCTCAGTCAAATTGGTCGGGATCGAGATACATAAATTATGAAATGAAAATAGAAGCATGGCCAACGGCAGCGAAACGGAGATGTTGGATATTTAAATTCATTTTAAAAGATTTGGAAAATAAAGTAGGTATTTTTCAGAATTGATAAGAATTATTCACTTAGATTGAACACGTGAAAGCCGGTTGACAATACGCTGTCAGAATATTTCTACATTGCAAGTTGAGTAAAAACGATTTATAAATGTTCTCGTTTTGCAAGATGCAGATGTTTTTCATTCATGTATATATTTTTGAACATTATCAGGAATATTGTTTTTGAAGTCAAGTATTTAAAAAAAGAAGAATCTGAGTGTGACCTGTATTTCATGTATTTGACAGCTTTTAACAGCCTTGGGATGTAAACTTGACATTATGAGGACCGTCAGTAAGATCTTAGTGACAGCTGGCGCCGTGAGTGTAGCCAGTACAGCCTACTTATTGTATAAACTCCTCTCCAGCACTGACGGTAGGTTTATCATTTAAGAAAATAAAGTTCTTACTTATTCCTCCGTAATGTACATTTGATTTAATTACTGCAGAGTTCTTGAAATCTTTCGGTCTTGTCGGCAAAACTAATAAAAACAACCAAGGACCGATTACTTTGCGTTCTGTGTCAGTCCGAATTTCCTACACCCGACCAATCCTAATCTTTTAAACGTTTTTTTGTATCTTGCATTGACTTCTTTTATGAATGCAAGTGCCAAACTATGATTTGAGACTGTTAAGGTAAAAACAGACGGCAATAGGGTAAGCCAGGTGAGAAAAATCAAACAAACTATTATCGCAGAATTCTCCCCATATTTCCGCATTGTATCAAATATTTGCAGAATTTTTCTAGTTTAAAGTACTTTCCTGACAAAAAAAAATTAACTAAATGATTCAATTCATATTAAAATGGTATTATAATTATGCACACTGTTATTGTTTTGTCTCTTTTTCCTTTGGTATATAAATAGTCGAAATATTTCCAAACTAATGAACCTTTCATTTTAGACGCCATTTTTTTTTTGGCAAAACTTACACTATTGTACAAATTAGAAATAAACTGAATTCCAGAAAAAAAGAGCAAAACATGACCTGAATTAATTGTTTCGCAGTTCTTAGTAATTTCAGTTAACTGTGACATATCCCTTGTAAATTCTGTATCAAAGTTAGTCAACAAAGGAAAAGAGAATTTTTTGCTTTGTTTAATTTAATTTGATTCTTTAAATCTTTGTCAGATATATCAAACTGTGTTCTTTATTTCCAGAGGATGACAGTGATGAAGATGAAGAGAAGAGACAGAGTGCAACATCTAAACAAACCATCATAGAGCTAGAGATCCCCGCCAAGGCAGCAGGGGGCATCATCGGCAGACAGGGGTCCAACATAAAAGAGGTAACCGTATGTAGTCTTTAAAATTTGATGAAGAAATGCAGGTCCCTACCATTGCAGTTCAGAAAACAAAAGGTTGTAGATAATTTCCCATAGTAGAGCTGTAGGTCCCTTGAAAGTCATAATTTAAAGAAAGAGGTAAAATAAGAGAAACCTGATGAAATTATGTTTTAAAAAATTCTGAATAAATTTAAAGGTATAGGATTTAAATTAAAGTTTATGATGTTTCTTGTTGAGTTTTTGTACATAAATACATCATGTTGTCAAATATAATATTTTTTTTATTCATTTGAATTTCATTAATTTCACATCATTATTAGGGGGATTTTTTAATTATTAAATAAAGGATTTAATCTAAATGATAGTCGAGCAAATCTAGTTACCATTAGAAATCTTGAAAATGAAAGTCACATTAACTTTACCTCAGTTATTAATATTGACATTTTATATTAGATCCAAAAGACTACAGGAACAAGGATTAACTTCAAAGATGATAACAACAGGGCTAAGGATGAGAATGAGAAGCGTACGATGGTAATCAGGGGGACAGCCGAGTCCGCTCAGAAAGCCGAGCTCATCATCAGGGAGTTTGTGGCCAACATGCCAGTTGTACTCACCGAGCAGATGTTTGTACCGTCCAGCGCTTTAGGCAGGATTATTGGTAGGTTGTACATTTATCTACAGATGTTTGTACCGTACAGCGCTCTGGGCAAGATTATAGGTAGGTTGTACATTTATCTACAGATGTTTGTACCGTCCAGCATTCTAGGCAGGATTATAGGTAGGTTGTACTTTTATCTATAGATGTTTGTATGTCCAGCATTCTAGGCAGGATTATAGGTAGGTTGTACATTTATCTACAGATGTTTGTACCGTCCAGCGCTCTAGGCAAGATTATAGGTAGGTTGTACATTTATCTATAAATGTTTGTATGTCCAGCGCTCTAGGCAGGATTATAGGTAGGTTGTACATTTATCTACAGATGTTTGTACCGTCCAGCACTCTGGGCAAGATTGTAGGTAGGTTGTTCATTTATCTATAGATGTTTGTACCGTCCAGCGCTCTATCTGAAGGTCCACTGTATATGCATTGCTTTGCCTGTTTTTACACCATACTTTTTGAATATGAATTCATTCCTCTAATTTTCTGTTTTACTATTCAGGTAGAGGTGGAGAAACGATCAGAGGCATCTCTAGATCAGCCAATGCAAAGGTGTACATTGATCGGACAAAGGACGAATATAGAGAGGTGGATAGAGAAGTCCAGATCACAGGGACTAGAGAACAGATTGACCTAGCTAAGGTAAGAATAGAGATGTGTAGATAGAGAAGTCCAGATCACAGGGACTAAAGAACAGATTGACCTAGCCAAGGTAAGAATAGAGATGTGTAGATAGAGAAGTCCAGATAACAGGGATTAGAGAACAGATTGACCTAGCCAAGGTAAGGATAGAGATGTGTAGATAGAGAAGTCCAGATTACAGGAACTAGAGAACAGGTTGACCTAGCTAAGGTAAGGATAGAGATGTGTAGATAGAGAAGTACAAATAACAGGGACTAGAGAACAGATTGACCTAGCTAAGGTAAGGATAGAGATGTGTAGATAGAGAAGTCCAGATCACAGGAACTAGACAACAGATTGACCTAGCTAAGGTAAGGATAGAGATGTGTAGATAGAGAAGTCCAGATCACAGGGACTAGAGAACAGATTGACCTAGCTAAGGTAAGGATAGAGATGTGTAGATAGAGAAGTCAAGATCACAGGGACTAGAGAACAGATTGACCTAGCTAAGGTAAGGATAGAGATGTGTAGATAGAGAAGTACAAATAACAGGGACTAGAGAGCAGATTGACCTAGTCAAGGTAAGGATAGAGATGTGTAGATAGAGAAGTCCAGATCACAGGAACTAGAGAACAGATTGACCTAGCTAAGGTAAGAATAGAGATGTGTAGATAGAGAAGTCCAGATCACAGGGACTAAAGAACAGATTGACCTAGCCAAGGTAAGAATAGAGATGTGTAGATAGAGAAGTCCAGATAACAGGGACTAGAGAACAGATTGACCTAGCTAAGGTAAGGATAGAGATGTGTAGATAGAGAAATCCAGATCACAGGAACTAGAGAACAGATTGACCTAGCTAAGGTAAGGATAGAGATGTGTAGATAGAGAAGTCCAGATCACAGGAACTAGAGAACAGATTGACCAAGCTAAGGTAAGGATAGAGATGTGTAGATAGAGAAATCCAGATCACAGGAACTAGAGAACAGATTGACCTAGCTAAGGTAAGGATAGAGATGTGTAGATAGAGAAATCCAGATCACAGGGACTAGAGAACAGATTGACCTAGCTAAGGTAAGGATAGAGATGTGTAGATAGAGAAGTCCAGATCACAGGGACTAGAGAACAGATCAACCTAGCTAAGGTAAGGATAGAGATGTGTATATAGAGAAGTCCAGATCAAAGGGACTAGAGAACAAACTGACCTAGCCAAGGTAAGAATAGAGATGTGTATATAGAGAAGTCCAGATCACAGGGACTAGAGAACAGACTGACCTAGCCAAGCCTGAAGGTAAGGATAGAGATGTGTATATAGAGAAGTTCAAAATAAGAGAGAACAGAATTTACATATAAATTACTAAATTTAAGAAGAATATACTAAAAATTCTACATATTGAAATTGTTAGATACAGAAATTATATCTGCTCAGTCAACGAGAATAGGTTAAATACTCAGTTGAAAGAGACTGATTAAGTTTGTAAAGATAGGAATGATTTGGAATTTAAACAACTGTATAATTATACATGTAGATTAAATATGTTGATGGATAATAGTCTAAGAATTTCAACTATTGATCATCCATGGCTAGTCATAATGCTAAAATACATAGAGGATATTTAATGTTTTTAGTTGAATATGGAATTTATTTCACGAGTGGGACAGGATTTTTTTATATTTTCACTCGTGCTTCGCACTCGTGAAAATATCAGAATTCCTGTCCCACTCGTGAAATAAATTCCATATTCAACTAAAAAACATTGGATTTTCTATTTATTACATTTCAAATGTATTTCACAT
The DNA here is from genome assembly GCA_003671525.1 of Saccostrea glomerata. NCBI lineage: Eukaryota > Metazoa > Mollusca > Bivalvia > Ostreida > Ostreidae > Saccostrea > Saccostrea glomerata. The sequence continues at coordinate 782,619 of PRKT01000217.1, read as the reverse complement.
TGTGACAGGATATCATTTTTATTCAATGAATAAATTACAGTATTTCACGGGTAAAAATGTAATAAAATTGCGTACACATTTTCAATGTCTTAATTTTTTCCACAGACATTAATTGAAGAAAAACTCCAAGAAGAAAAGTTGTTCAGAGCAAAGAAATCTGTGATGGAGGCCAATCGAGAGAAGCGTAGCAAGTCAAAGGTAGACACCGAAGATAAGAAGAGAGAAGCATTACCATTGGACAAAACAGAGCCAGGTTTGAATCACTCTTATATATAAACTAAATTAATAAATGAAGTGTTAAGGAAGCATTAAAAGAACACTTGGGCTACAGGTGTTGAGACATGACATTTTATAAATTACCTATGCAGGGAATTGAGAAAACTACTTTTAAAATTGCACAAAATGCTCATTTTCTAGTATAAATTGTAAAAGAAATTGTAACACAGCTATAGCTATCCTGTAATCCTGAGAAACATTTCAGATAGTCTTCATGTTATGAAATCCATTTTTTTTCTTTTCAGTACTATGGTACTGAGTCAAACAAAGGATTAAACATGACTAAAAAGTACACAGTAACAACTGTTTTCTTCAAATCAAATACTGTTACCCAGAAAAAAATGTCTAGGAGGTGTTAATCATCTTTAAATCCTTTTATTTTTCAGCACCCAAGACCTCTACCCACCTCACAGAAAACACCTGCTGCTGGCCGAGTGGGAGGGAGTATGTGGAGGTCTATGTCAGCTCTGTAGCCAACCCCTCCACCTTCTTTGTACAGATCCTGACCTCCATGTCTATACAGCTGGACGAGATGGTCAAAGATATGTCACAGTACTACAGTAAAGATAGAGAGGTAACTCATGTCACAGTACTACAGTAAAGAGAGAGAGGTAACTCATGTCACAGTACTACAGTAAAGATAGAGAGGTAACTCATGTCACAGTACTACAGTAAAGAAAGGGAGGTAATTATTCATGTTTGTTAAGAAAGAGGGTTCATGTCACAAAAGGGAAGTAATTCATGTCAAGAAAAGGGGAGTAATTCATGTCACAGTACTATGGTAATGATGATAATCATGTCTTAGTACTACTCTAACAAAAGGAGGATTTTTTTCAGAGAATTGAAGGGAGGTAATTATTAATTCAGTACATATATTGCAAAGTACCAACTCTCCTACTTTATGTGAGCACCTTTTTCTACTACAATGACCACTGTCAGCAAATTTTCTCTTGTAAATTAGCCCAATTTCTTTTTAAATATGACTCAAAAAACACTCTCATTTACTTTTTATCATTTTACTTTTCATGTCAACATAGATATATAGGTAATTCATTTATAAAATGAGAAGGATTAAACACATGAGGAATAGAAGTATGCTTACTAGATGATGATACTGTAAACCAACTTTTATTTGTGACAACTTTAGTTCATGATTTACTGGAAGTAAACTACTTTGCAACAATAAAGTCTTTTTTGATCTGTAGTTAATAGACACATACACTTTTTTAAGGACCAGTTGGTTGGGAGAAATATTTGTGATGACAAGACTTTCTTTAACCTCACAAAAATTTTTTGCACGCAAATAAAAATTGGTTTACAGTAACCTATGATGTGTTATGTGTTTTATTATACTTTATTATAACACACAGAAATAATTTTTTGACTGTGTTACAGGTTGACCTTGTGAAGTTTGCACAAGTGGGAGATTTGGTAGCAGCACCATTTGACCAGGATACCTCATGGTACAGGGCCAGAGTGTCTGGTTACCAGGGTGACGACCCTGAGCAGCTTGACCTTTTCTACCTTGACTATGGAGACAGCTGTTATCTGTCCAAGAGTAAAGTCCGGGTCTTACAGTACGTTGACTAAAGTAATCTGTGGCATGTATTCCAGATTGACAACTATTGAAGTAATTTTGACATGTAGACAATATAAACTTTATTAAGTTCAGTTATTTATCTGGTTCTGCATGATCAATTGTCTCCTTCACTCTGCTTAGAATTTTTGAGAAAAAAATACATGTTATGTACATGTATTTTAAAATATTGATTCTTTTGTTTTTTAATTGTTAGCCTTAAAAAATATTTCTGTTAATAAATGAGATTAGACATATTATTTACTCTCTAGAAATGTATTGAGTTTTGAGTTTTAAATTCTAATGTGTTACACAAATTAAATTGTAACGTATATTTCTGGAAATGCAGAGTCTTGAATGTACTCAAACTCTGAAACAGTAGCATCTGATGACCTTAATTTGTTGTGTATAGAAAATGTTTGCACAGGCAAAGTGGAAATATGTCATCAGATTATTTTAGGCTTTTATTTATTTTTTAATCTCCTTCAGACCAGACTTCTTAAGAATTCCTTTCCAAGCTGTTGAGTGTGAGATGGCACATGTTTATCCTATAGGTGAGATATAAATATTAAGTTAAATTCAACTTGCAAAACTCTTTCAAGAGCAAAAATCTCAATATATGATATCATGGCTAATCCGCTTGATCAAAATGAAAAAAAGATAAGGTAGATTATCATGATTATTTTGATAGAAATGATGGAAAAGATTTTACTTGTAAAATAACTTTTTTTTGAACAAGTCTTGGCAAAAAAATTGTTTCAGACATTGTCTAATTCAAAAGGTTGTCCTATCTGGCAATTTTTAGCTCACCTGAGCCGAAGGCTCAAGTGAGCTTTTCTGATCACATTTTGTCCGTCGTCCTTCCGTCTGTCTGTCCGCCTGTCTGTCTGTCCCTCTGTAAACTTTTCACATTTTCAACTTCTTCTCAAGAACCACTGCGCCAATTTTGACCAAACTTGGTACAAAGCATCCTTGGGTGGAGGGGAATTTAAATTGTTAAAATGAAGGGACATATCCCCTCGCAAGGGGAGATAATCAAGAAAAGACAAAAATAGGGTTGGGTCATTAAAAAATCTTCTTCTCAAGAACCACTGGGCCAGTAAAGCTGAAACTTATGTGGAAGCATCCTGGGGTAGTGTAGATTCTAAATTGTTCAAATCATGACCCTTGGGGGAAGGGTGGGGCCACAATGGGGAATCAAAATTTTATATAGAAATATATAGGAAAAATCTTTGAAAATCTTCTTCTCAAGAACCACTGGGCCAGAAAAGCTGAAACTTATGTGGAAGCATCCTGGTATAGTGTAGATTCTAAATTGTTCACATCATGACCCCCGGGGGAAGGGCGGGGCCACAATGGGGAATCAAAGTTTTACATAGAAATATAGAGGAAAATTCTTTGAAAATCTTCTTCTCAGGAACCACTGGGCCAAAAAAACTGAAACATATGTGCCCATGGAAGGATCATGGGGTAGTGTAGATTTCAAAATGTCCATAATTATGATCAGTGGGGTAGGGTGGGGATGCATTAAGTATAACAGGGGGGAAATCTGGTAAAGAACAGAATGGTCAAAGCTTCTCAGGTGAGTGATGTGGCCCATGGGCCTCTTGTTTTATGGAACTACAGTGTAATGATATCAGATAAAGGTAAGTTTTATTGTGCTGTACAAGCCTCTGTCCTGTTTTTGTCTGTAGATGGGGACAGTTGGGAGGAGGCAGTAGTGGACAGATTTGAGCAGATGACGTACTCCGCCATGTGGAAGGTCCTGATGGCTCGTCTGGTGGAGATAAAGACGCTGTCTACAGGGGAGAAAATCCACCTAGTGGAGCTGGTGGATACAAACGGAGAAAAGGTCAGGGGAAAGACTTCTCTAGAGCTTATTCTATTAATTTGAGAATTATTTATGATAATAACATTGTTCACATGCATTACGGATATCATGAAGAAGGTCAATGGAAGGATTTCTCTACGGTTAATTCTTTTAGAATTGTTAGAGTCCATGGACCCTTTGTTTAAGATTTGTTTATAGGACTAACTCTAAATGGAATTAATGACTATCATTTCTATGACTCAAATTTTTTTTCCGACAAAGTATAATGCAATTGTGTGTTTTTTAATTTGAAATAAAATTTCTTGTTGACGATGATAATCATAAAAATAAAAGACAGTCAAACCTCGTTATCTCAAACTCCATGGAAGAAAAAACTTCCAGATATCTGTGGATTTGAGAAATTGAGGGTAAAATAATCACTGTTAAATAAATACCCGAGAGCGATTAAAAGTATTATAATGGTTGAAGAGATCATTCCCAGCAAGTAGTACTTAATTTTGATTTTTTAACAATTATTTTCAGGATATTAATGTTGGAAAAAAGTTATGTGAAGAGGGACTGGCCATATGGTGTGAAGTAAAGAAGTAGTCAGTGAAGGTTAAACCTAACAGACAGAGGGAAAGAGAGAAGAAGAGAGGGGTGTTAGAAGCCAATGAATTGTGTTTTGATAAATTTTGAATTGCTTTCCATACAATGACTTCTGGATGTAGAATTGGGCTTGCAATAGGGGTAAACTGTTTTCTTAGAAATATATTTGTAAAAAATCTTTTAAAAATCCTCTTCATAAGAAAAGCAAAGCCATGATTAGTCATATTGATATTGAAAACATCCTCAAGTAGTGTAGATTCAAGTTGGGCTTTGGCTAAATGCATTAGGAAAATTCAACATATGGATTTATAGGAAATAAATTCTCTAAAATCTTTTTCTTGAGATCAGCAAAGTCATGTTACAGCTTAACTCCACTAGTAAATAGGCATAATGATACGCCATTTTTGATATTATCTACTATATGAGCACTAGGTTATAGTGTAAATTCCTTATTTTACGCGGCTACATAATATCGTCGAAAAGCTTTTGGATTGCAAATAGCGAGGAAAATAACTCATAAGTGGGCTGTTTTTCAAGAAATTTGAAATGTATTTTTATAGTACTATTAGTATAAAGGCTAGTAACTTTTTTTTCACACTAATCTCGAAATTACACAATAATTTATTCCTCTCATATATTTAGGAATCTACACTACTTTTCGTATTTGTTACACCTGAGTGCTTTCTTGTCTTGGATATAGTTGTGAAATTGGGACTCCTGTTTGAGGTGGTTATCTTGCATTACCTTTGTTTACCTTTATTTACATTTTATTGCAGTTGTGTATACTTATGGTTGTTTGTATAATACACGGATCTGTGCAAGTATTGTAATTTTTTTTTGGTATCATCCTTTCCTGCATAAGTACAAGTATACAGTTATTTTCGCTTAGGAGTGCTGTATAGCATACATGTACATCTGTCCACACCAGTGAACATTGATTACACTTGACAGTGACTACATCAGCCCTTTTATATAGGGGTCCACAGATAAGTGAGAATCCGATCAAAAATGGCAGACACATTCCTTTAACGAATCATGTTCAGCTTTAAGTCCCATTTATATGAAAGTATTTGGTGTGTAGACTCAGGTTTATCAAAAAATTTTTTAAAAACTCATATTTTAAAAAATAATTAACTCAAATATGTAATGAAAAATCTGCTAATGAAGAACAGCAGAGCCATAGTGACAGATCAGTTTTTAGCTCACCTGAGCTGAAGGCTCAAGTGAGCTTTTCTGACCACCCTTTGCCCGGCGTCCGTCTGTCTGTCTGTCCATCTGTCTGTACGTCTAGCTGTCCATCTGTCTGTAAACTTTTCACATTTTTGACTCTTATCAAGAACCGCTGGGCCAATTGCAACCAAACTTGCCACAAAGCATCCGCGGGTTAAGGGGATTCAAGTTTGTTCAAATGAAGGACCACACCCTCATTCAAGGGGAGATAATTGGAAATTAATGAAAATTTGGTGGCATATTTTAAGAATCGTCTTCTCAAGAACCACTGCGCCAGGAAAGATGAAACTTAAGGGGAAATATCCTCAGGTAGTGTAGATCCAAGTTTGTTCAAATCATGACCCCTGGGGTAGGGCGGGGCCAAAATTGCCGACCTAAGTTTAACATAGAAATATATAGGAAAATTCTTTAAAAATCTTCTTCTCAAGAATGACAAAGCCATAATTCATCATATTTATATGGGAACATGCTCAGGTAATGTAGAATCAAGTTTGTTCAAATCATGACCCCCGGAGGTTAATGGCGGGGCCAAAATGGCTGACCAAAATTTTACATAGAAATATATAGGAAAATTCTTTAAAAATCTTCTTCTCAAGAATAGCAAAGCCATTATTCATCATATTTATATGGAAGCATGCTCAGGTAGTGTAGATTCAAGTTTGTTCAAATCATGACCCTTGGGGATAGGGCGGGGCCAAAATAGCCGACCTAAGTTTTGAATAGAAATATATAGGAAAATTCTTTAAAAATCATTTTCTAAAGAATAGCAAATCCATGATTGGTCATGGGACTACTTTTGAATTTAAACTTTACAAAAATAAACCAATTTCTACTTTTTCCTAGCCTTACTGCTCAGGTGAGCGATGTGGCCCGTGGGCCTCTTGTTTGACCAAAGGGCCTTTTGTTAAGATGAGCTCTGTCACCATCAATATCAAGATTGTCTGACCTGTTAAGTTTTTTTCCCTCACTTTTTTCCGTATCTGATAAAATTGTGAATCTCATGATCAGATTTCATATATTGTCCTATTCATATTTTTGTCAATGTTTGAGTAAGAAATCAGAACTGTTAAGGGCATTCTCGGTTCAGCAAAACGTTTTTATTCTGCTCTTTTAATATCTTGTATGCTTAACTTGACTGGCATCTAGTCGTTATGTAGTTTGCTACTTAGTCAGAATGTTTGTTTTTAGAAGGCCTGACTTACAGGTTGTTCATCTTCATATTCCACGTACAGCAAAACTTGTTTAGTACAAACACTGATATTGCCAAATTAGGGATATAGCGAAGTCATCTTGGATCCCCAGTTTTATAGATTTAATGTTTTTATACGCCCGTCTTAAGACGGGACGTATTATGTTATAGGCTTCGTGTCCGTCCGTCCGTCCATCCGTCCGTCTGTCCGTATGTCCGTCTGTCCATTCCTGTCCGGCTCATAACTTCAATACTAATAGGCCTAGGATTATCAAACTTTGTCAACTGATACTTCTTGGGTAGACGGTGTGTCGCGCACAAAAAGTAGGTCGCTCTGACCTTTGATTAAGATGCTATGGCCAAATATGGAAAAATCCTGTCCGGCTCATAACTAGTAAACTATTAGACCTAGAACTATTAATCTTGGCAAATGTATACATCTAAGGTAGAAGGTGTGTCGCGACCTATTTCAAGGTCACTGTGACCTTTAATTTAGGTGAATTTTTTTAAAAAACTAAGTCTTTTAAATTTTGAATTTCATAATCCTAAGAAATGCAAAATTTTAGTTGTATCCTTATTAAAAAAGTGTTAAATCAAGAAAATACTTATTTTTTTCAGCATATACTTGACAGCAATCTATAGCAAATATAATGCATGTTAGAGAAATCCCATGTCTCCCATGAGTGTAATTATCAAGCACTGGTCAAGAGTTTTGATAACAGAAAATTGCATGTCAAATTAGAGAGAAATTAATGAGTTTAGTGTGAGGAGCAAACTGGAGACCATCACTGTTATCTATGTCCCTTTGGGAATTAGGCAGATGGGTAAGCCTGTTGGATTAAAAATAGCTCTTGTTGGCTAGCCTAAGTTTTAAAATGATTTTGATGAAAAGTAATGAACACTAATTTGATATTGCATTATAAACTAATCTAATATTATATAATATTATTAATTTAAAAAACTAATTTCATAGGGGTGGAATCAGCATGTCCATTTTCCATAGAAATTGCATATTTAAACCTTTCTGACATTAAATGTTAAAAAAAAAATCATTGAGTATTTTATATGTTTTAAAAATATTTTATGGTAGATAGTGAAGATTCATTCATCTATAGTAATGAGAAGACAAGCATCCAGTCAAAGATTAATTAATGAGTTCAATTTAGGAAGGCTAGCTAGCATCTGTATCCTTTGAGAATTAGACAGAAGAACTGCTGGTCAGTTTAAATAGCATATGTCATTTGATGGCCCAGCCTTTTATTTTCAAAATTAATTTGGTTTAAATTAAGTTGTTAAGACTAATTTGATATTGTTTAATATGATGAGCATTTGACAATTAAGGTCTAATACAACCAGTATAGAAATCTATCAATGATGTAATTTGTTATAATTAATGCCTACACCACAGGGGATATCGATGGATAAACAAATATTTTAAGGAATAGAAAAAATCATGGAAATTTTAGAATCAAGGTTTACATGATTTTCTTGGACAAAACTGTTTAAGTTAATTGTAATTTTTTGACGGGCGTATCATGCTGTGGCGTGGCACTTTATTTTATACGGTTATAACGAATTACGGATATAGCGAAGCAATTTCACAGGTCCCAGTGACTTCGTTATAACCGAGCTTTACTGTTCTGAGGTACTTGTATTCCTGTGTATAATCAAGACTTGCTATTCTTTCATTCATATACCTTGAAATCTGAACACTCGTACATCCTGTTTCACTATGAATACGAACCAAGACATCCTATTTTACTGTTTTCTATGCTTCTCTCACTGCCAAGTCCCAAACTATGTGTACTTCGATGTTCATTTGAAGGTTTCACTAATATGTGAAAATTATTTCAACTATGCAATGAGTTTCATTCACCATTACATCGATGGCTGATGATGGGAATCCTATATTTTGCGGTATGTCATATTGAAAGCATTGATTACTTATTAATTTTTTCTTACTTATGAATATTACATGTAGTTATGTCTGTTTATTAAAATTATTGCTCTTTTTGGAAAGCATTGTATATATATCTTAAATTGCTCTATGAGAACCTGTGCGTAGTGTCCTTGTTTTATTTAGATACCACCCTCCAACTTTTCATGGGTTGAAGGGAACCTTCACTAGTCTACATTATAACTTGTTGTATTTAAGGGAAGAAACATACTATTCTTATCATGCTTATGTCAATTCAATTTTTCTGTTTACATTTCCAATGACTGTGTACATTTATTTAGTTGTACAATAGTTTACAGTGGTTAAAGCTGACTTCATAGTTAGTGTAGATTTTATTTTGCACGTCTCAGAATGTGCCTTATGAAATATGTTTATATATAGAGATACATTCAATTTGACAAAATGTTTCCTGTCAAAGGTGCTATATAGAAAATGCAACTATAAAATGTTTTTATCAAGCAGCTAACGAAATTCTGAGTTTTTCTTTTGAATGATAATTATATTCCATTTAAGTTGATTGTGAAATACAAAGAAAATATAAATGAAATTGTATTGCCAATTACTTATAACATGAAAGTACTTGTATTTGAATGCAACTGAATGGATGCACGCTTTATTTAGTGGTGTGAACTATCAGTGAATATTATTTTGATGAAGACAAATGCTTGACAGAAATGTGAGATTTTTAGCTCACCTGAGCTGAAAGCTCAGATGAGTTTTTCCGATTACATATTCGTGAAAACCTTTTTACTAAAGTGTTCATAAAATGAATCATCATGTTGTCATTCATGTCGGAAATATTGCTTGGGTATTTGCTCAAGGAGATTGTATCATGTTCAGAACTTACATTATATGCATTATTATCACTGTGTCAGTGAGACACGCTTTGTACTTTGTTGCATACAAATTCAGTTGGAAAAAGATTTTTTCCCTTCAATTTTTTTGTACAGCCAAGGCTACTATTAAGTTTAGGATACTGTTTCATTAAAGATAATGATTCGAACTTCACAGGTGTTTATTCTTTTTTTAAAGTTAATTTCTTAGAGGACATTGTTTGTTTTTTTTCAATTTCTTTTCAACGCAATAAAACACCATATTTTTTTTATGTTGAAGATCCTCATTGACAGTATTAAGTATCTGGAGAGCTAGAAACTATTGGAACTCCGATGGACAATAATTGTGCTGTTATATTTGTTGACATTTTTTATATTCCCGAAAAGCAGAATTTATTGGAAAACTTGAATGAGAAGAAATAACTTGTTGTGGTCTTCAAATCTGCCTAGATTGTTTTCGATGGGCCTGAATTAAGTTTGAGATATTTTCCGTTGGCCTCCTTATTTGAGGTCTGGTCAACATGTACTTATGCCTTCATTATTCACTCAACTTTAAGTTTTTTACTGGCCGGTCATTGCAGGGTAGGACGCATTCTTTTCTCAAAGGTGTACATTTGTTGAAGCCTTCATTTAATAATTAAAGTAATATTGATACCGACAACCTTTTTCAATATCAGCAAAATTCGTGTGGTCAATGGTCGTTTGAATGACAATGTTAGAAAATATAACATCATTGGATGGTATTTTGTCTGCCTTGTTTCATTGATAGGCCTTTAAAGCTGAATTTGAAACGCTGGTTGTGACTGGTCGACATTGAATGCTAAATCCTCATAGGCAATTGATCCGCACCTCTGAAAATTCCACTTGTACGTGTTTAGGTCCTCTTCACACATATTTTGTAGATTTTATAGATAGACCACTGTTATCTTCATCCCTTCTTATTGCAAATTTTTAAAACATTGTCATTCTTTTTTAAATAAATGCACTTATTTCAGCAATTTCTGATGTAAAACTATGCAATTGTTTTAGTTAAAAAAAAAACTTTAAGGAATTCATGAATTATCAGGATATTTCGGATTTGAGGAGTGGATCGAAATCCATTAAAATGGGAAAATCTAAAAAAATTCTTTCCTTTTGACCTTATTTCTTCTAGGCACATGGTATAACCTGTAGAATTTCAAAAGGAAAGGGTTTAATGCCATTTGATCTTACATGCATTCGGATTTTTATTATTTGTTGAGATGTAAAAGAAAATGAAAAGCATATATGCTTCATACATGTACAATATAAAACTTGATGCCTCGACTTTGAGTTCTTTATTAGTTTATATCTCGTTTACAGACTGATACCTTTATAACAAAGGTTCCCAAACAACAATATCAGGTTTTTTTTATGTTTTGTGAAGCAAAAAAGTCTTTATAGATATATGAAGAATATCTATTTGTGCATCGAAAACCAGCGATTCACCTACATTGTCTCCCTGTCGACTTACTGTTTCAATCTTATTCATAATCTGTGATTTTTTTTTCTCTCTCTGGTTTGTATAAAGCTGTTTTATTCATGTGTTCACCTGAGACCAGAGTAATTAGATCTTCACTTTATTTTACACCTTGTTAACTGATATCAGACAATGCCGTGTAATCAGTGCATGAAATATGTCGTTATCCCGCATTTTATTTAGTGGAATGTCAAGTGTAATTGTATTTTGTATATGAACTTTATACCCCTCTTAGAATAAATTGTCCTAAAATGTTGCGTTCAATCTTACATGGATAAGACAAATTCTAGTATAGAAATCCAGATCATATTTCAGAAAATCAGTCTTTGCAGAATTTGTAAACTTGTGTAGAGATTACTTCAATATTGTGTTCAATTGAACTATGTTTCACATTCTCTTTTTATTTCTCTATAAAATTCATGTTTCCTTACTAGCTTCCTCTTTTTAGCTCACCTGTGCTAAAAGCTCTAGGGCGCTTTTCCGATCAACCGTCGTCCATCCGTTCGTCTGTAAACTTTTCATATTTTCAAGGTCTTCTCAAGAACCACTTGGCAAAATTTTAAACAAACTTGGTACAAAGAATTCTTGAGTAAAGGGGAGATAAAATTGTTAAAATAAAGGGTCAAGTCCCTTTCCAAGGGAATTAAGTACAAAAATAGGGTAGGGTCATAAAAAATAGTCATATCAAAAACCACTGCTTGGGCAAGAAAAGCTAAAGCTTTGTTGAAACACCTTGGGGTAGTATAGATTTTTAAACTGTTCAAATCAAAACCCCTGTGGTAGGGTGGGGCCACAATAGGGAATCCAATTTAAGTTTTACATAATAACAGATGTGGAAAAAAACTTTTAAAACTTTTTGTCGAGAGCTACCGGGCCAGAAAAGCTGAAAAATTATGTAGAAGCATTCAGGGGTAGTGTAAATTCTAAATTGTACAGATTATGACTCCCAGGGGTAGGGTGGGTCCTCAATAGGGGATCCAATTTTTACATAGATATATATGGAAAAGCCTTAAAAAATCTTCTCAAGAACCACTGTGCCAGGAGAACTGAATTTAATTATGAGGAAGCATCATGTGGTAGTGTATATTCTAATTATTCAAATCATAACCCCGATAGAAAATTAAAGTTTTGCATTGAGGTACTGCAAAAAAAAATAATTTGAAATCCTCTCAAGAACCACCTGGCCATCAAAGCTGAAATTTATGAGGAAGCTTCTTGGGGTAGTGTAGATTCTAAATTGTTCGAATCATGACCACTGGGGATTGGGCAAGGTCAAAATAGGTACTACAATCTACCATAGGGGAAATCTGTTAAATAAAAGAATGATCAAAGTTACTCAGGCGAGCGATATGGCCAATGGACCTCTTGTTATTGCATATCCCCAATCCAATTATACATTGGAAAACTCTCGAAAGGAACAATAGGTCATGATAGAAATGATTGATCAAAAGAGCATAATTCAATCTACATCTGACATTTTCATTATTGTTACATATATTCATGACAATTTTGTTAAACATGCTTTAAGGTGATCAAGTTTTATCTGAAATGAAACAAAATAACTCTGTTTCAAAACACGTTACCAGCCGACACGCGAAGGTTAAAGGTGAATTTAGAAAAGCAGATTAAATTACAAATACACATTGAAAAAAAAATATATTACGCCATTTAACCATGTATACAGTTTATGGACCTATGTTTATCATTTTATTGTTTGAAAGTGTCATTTTTAACTTTACGTGAATTTATTTGTATTTTTTTCGGATTAAATTAAATATACACAGAAAACACTACTTTACGTTAATGGTAATCTAAAGTGTATTGTTAGAGGAGTGAGTAAGAACTCTGTTGCACTCGTTTTGAAGTCTATTTGCAAAATTTATAAATATATATGTTTAAATATTATAGGAGGAGTGTCGGATAAGAGATGGATACCCTTCAATATTAATAAGAAAAAATGGCAGTGTCCATGTTTTGCTCTGGGAAACCTGAAATATGAATCATCATATAGAGGAAAATAGTAGGTGCACAATTGCAATTGTATAACAAAGATTCTGTGAAAGTCTCATTAAAATTTCTTCAGTGGTTTAAGAGGAGTTGCAGATGAGATGGGTACCCAGAGCGTTACAGACGGAGAGACGGACAGACTGACGAACGGAGATTCAATCACTTTATACAATCCCACTTTTCAAACGGGGGTATAATAAAGGCAAGGTGTAAAGTTATTTGTATTTTATTTATCAATAAAAAGAAATCCCTAAGTGATTTAAAATATTAGGTGACCTTCGCACATAATGAAAAGATTTATTTTCAAAAAATGTATTTTACTAACTTTTGAATTTTATCTCTAGAAATACATTTGAACTTTTATTTTTTTTATATATAAGTAGTATAAATGGATTTTTACATAAAGGTTTCCCTTTCTTAATGATTTCACAAACATCTATTCTACATCTTTATTTCTCAATGATAATAAAAAAAACTGTTTTTGCCAGAAAAAACATCCTTAACCTAGATACCGAATTAAATCTTGTGTCATATTGTTTACACCCTTGGCCTTGTAAATTATATTACTATAAAAGTAATCAGAGCATATATCCTTTCGCAGTCCAGCATTAAAAAAAATTGTAACAAAGTCTCAGTGTTTAAGGGCTTTACATGTATATAGTTTCATCCCGCGTGAACTCGAAAAAATCGGAGGGTTCTTCATCTTGATGAAGACAATATTATCAAACTCCAGGAAACAAATCAAATGGGTATGTATTAAAATGATCTCTAATGAATGTTATTATGTATAAAGTAACGGAATTGATAATAATCATGCCATACGAATCGATAGTTTTGTTCTCCCGCCTACCTCCAAGTCTATTTTAACATAGAAACTCCCATAGACAATTTTCAAAGACGCATAAAACCGGATGTTATTAATGTGTGTGTACCAAAATTGAAACCTAAAGAGTTTCAAAATTTTTCGAATTGTGCCTGACAATAAAATTTTTAATTTTCATAGCAATTTATATTTTAAATTATGCATGTACAATTAATAATGTATGCATATACATACAGTATTAAACTGCCTAAATCGTGTTAGGAATTAAACACGGATTCCGTTTCAGGAAAAAAAAAACCCTGTTTATAGCATTCTTACTCCAATGTAAAAAATGTATGTAAAGCCGTGCTTTAAAGCGGTTGAGGCACGGACAATGGCATGGAATATTGGCCGAATTATTTAGATAAGATCGCACTGTTTTACAAAATCCGTTTCAGAAAGAAAAGCCGTGCTAGTTTCAATATTTGGAATCACGGGTTCTGAAAACCCTTGTTTGAAATCCATGTCCTTTTCCATATATGGAGACACGGATTTTTAAGAAACCCGTGTCAGAAAAGCCGTGTGACATACCATATCTGGAGTCACGGGATCTCTTTATTTGTCTAGATCTGGGTCAGGGCCTTTAGAAAGTCTCCTTATATAACTGTTGATGCCAAATTTTTTACTGAAATCAAACTGACTCCACAGAGCTTTACATTTATGCTTAGATTTATAATTTCAAAAGTTAAAAATCTTATAATAGTCATTTACTTTCTGTTAAAGATTTACTTTATGAGTTATCCATGCAACTTTTAAATTAAGAATTTAATTATAATGTACAATTCAATTGTAATTCAATCTACATGTACTAAGTTTTTAGAATCTGAGAAAGAATTGAATTAGTGAACGTCACTCGCACTAATATTATTTAAATAAAAAAAAATCACCATGTTCATTGTCAACATTGCAATACAAAAAGATAATGACGATTGAAAATTTCATTTTAATTCTTATATATAAATATAATTATTAAATAATGAATATTATATATATTTTATATGTAAACCCGCTTGAGTTAAAACAGTCTCTCTGGGACACGGATCACGGGCGAGGATTCCTTATTTTCAGACTTTGAATCCATGTTCGTGTATTGGACATGCAGAAACCATACAATTTTTGAAAAAAAATTGCGGATTCTGTGCCTTAGCAGTGTCCATTAAGCCTCGCATATTCCGCCTCAGACTTTTGTTCGGGAACTGTTTGTCTATCTACCATCAAACTGTCGTACGATATCAAGCGAAAGCACTCTCTGCGCATGGATAATCACTGGTAATTAGCTTGTAGAACAAACGGGTTTCTTAACAAACACCATTGCACCGGGCTAAAATTAAAGAGTCAGCAAAGTTTTTGTTTACATTTATTGTTGATTTTTTAAAGAACAAATATGTTTGAGAATGCTAGGAATATTTAATATTTACCTACAGTAAAATTTCCAGATTTACAGTTGTAACGGGAACCAGTTTGTCTATGGCCGCAAAGTGTACTCAATCTGCCCCAAAGTATGCAAAATTATCTTTAAACTCTACTAAGTAATACTAAGGAACAGACCAAGCCCACTAACTATGTAAAGGTACAATAACTGGTCCTGTTTTATTCAACCCAGGTTCTGAGATTCCTAGATTATGATCAACACCTTGAAATAAGAAGAAAGTTTAAATTTTAACAATTAATTTATTATGGTGAAATTCTGAATATTTTATAGTTGACAACAAATAAGAAATAAGTTTCCAAAATAATCTCAAAATGTAAACAAAAAAAAATTGAGGTAGAAAAATAAATTAATAACTGAATAAATTATAACAAAGTAAACATAATTTGATAACAAAAATATAATGGGAGAAAATGAGTGTGATGCCCTAAGAAAAATCTACCAAAATAGATGGGAGTGAGCTTCCATACACCTAAGAGATTTTATGATTCCATACAACACCCTAAAAATTATAGTGAGACTCTATGCAAGTAGACTGAAAATTTCCTAAAGCCCTATTTATTACACAAGGGACAAGGCTATTTATTTATTATAAATAACACTATAAAGGCCTAGGGATATCTAATTCATCCTTGAACCAATGTGACTCTAG
>PRKT01000217.1:743748-755712 GCA_003671525.1 Saccostrea glomerata | reverse complement strand
TTTTTTTGTTTACATTTTGAGATTATTTTGGAAACTTATTTGTTATTTGTTGTCAACTATAAAATATTCAGAATTTCACCATAATAAATTAATTGTTAAAATTTAAACTTTCTTCTTATTTCAAGGTGTTGATCATAATCTAGGAATCTCAGAACCTGGGTTGAATAAAACAGGACCAGTTATTGTACCTTTACATAGTTAGTGGGCTTGGTCTGTTCCTTAGTATTACTTAGTAGAGTTTAAAGATAATTTTGCATACTTTGGGGCAGATTGAGTACACTTTGCGGCCATAGACAAACTGGTTCCCGTTACACAGTATATTAAGTGAGCAATAACGCACGGGTCGCAGGAGAATCAAGACAGTTCCTCGGTTATTAATTATTTATCATTTTATGGAAGCAATATACACTGTACCATTATGACATAAAAAATAGGGTTTCATAATCATACTTTATTCAATAGACAAGTACATGATTTACGCACGAATATTTTTTTAGCATGCCGTTGACAATTAAATTAATGATAGAAATGTATATTAAAAAGTCGATGGTCGAATAAATAACCTTGTTTGCAACTATAAGCTAGCATTAAGTTGAATGCTGACTGATATTTATTTATTGTTAGGCCGTTATTTTTACACTGAAAAGTTTCCCTTTTTTTTAAAATGAAGTGTATTAAAATGGCCATGTATACAATATTGTTTTTCTAATATTTACATAAAAAGAAGTTTCAAGAGATGTGTGATTCGAAGAATAAATAAAAAAAAATATTAAAATAGTTACTGTTCATAATACTTTATTAAAAAGTTTGACAGGAGGTATATCCTTAAAACAAACCCGGATAAAATGGAAAACTCGTGAACTGCTAATTAAAACCTTATAGCTGTTTCATGTTGAGAGAGAGAGAGAGAGAGAGAATTTGTGTTTTAATCATGACTATTCTCTGATTGTTTGGAGAAATGGAAGATCATACTAGTAGTGGACAAAATACTGGACACGTCAGGTCTATGAGACAGAGATTTGAGGAAATGTCAGTACGGGAAACAGAAGGAACGCTTCATTTAAACATGTAGGTTTTGTTTCATTACTTTATATTTACATTTCCAATAATTTTCCCCCATGATTCTTCACAAAAGATATTTCTCAAGAACTATAATGAATTAGCATGAATATCTCCATTGTAACGTCATAATACCGCACTTGACCTCAAAAACATAGTGCAAACTGTTTGGCTTGAAAATGACAGTTGAATGGCGTAAATTTATAAAATTTATAACAACTCATCAGAATAATAACTTGTATATATACGAAATGAATTTAATTTTTGAAGATTCATGAGGTACATGAACTACGACGCTTCAAGCTGGCATATTTTTCATGACGCGCTTCATGAAATATGCCAGCCTGAAGCGTCGTTGTTCATCTTCAAAAATTAAATTTAATTCTTGATAGCTCAACTGAGCTGAAAGCTCAAGTGAGCTATTCTGATTACAATTTGTCCGTAGTGCGTATGTCTGTCCGTCCGTCTGTAAACTTTCACATCATCCTTCAGAACCACTGAGCCAATTTCATTCAAACGTGCCACAAAACACTCTTGGGTTAAGGGATTCAAGTTTGTTCAAATGATGGAACGCGTACGCTTTCATTCAAGGGGACATATTTAAGAAATAGTGAAAATTTAGTGGCATGTTTCAAAAATCTTCTTCTCAAGAACCACTGGGTGTGGAAAGATGAAACTAATGTGGTAGCAGTCAGGTAGTGTAGATGCATGTTTGTTCAAATAATTACCCTAATTAGGTTAGGGCCACAATGGACAATCAAATTTTTACATATGAATAATAGGAAAAATCTTTAAATAGCTTTTCCTCAAGAACAACAAAACCATGAATTGTCGTATTTATAAAGAAGCATCCTCAGGTAACATGGATTCAAGTTTTATTCAAATAATCAGCCCGGGGGTAGGGGAGCTACAATAGAAAATCAAAGTTTTACATAAGAAATTACATGTATAGGAAAAATCTTTTAAAATCTTCTTCTCAAGTACATGGTTGTTCATATTTATATGGAAGCATCCTCAGGTAGCGTAGATTCAAGTCTGTTAAAACCATGACTCCTGGGGGTAGGTCGAGGCAAAAGTGAATGTTAAAACTTATAGAGAAAAGCTAGTCAAATAAATATACAAGCATCCTTTGTAGATTCAAGTTAATTCAAATCACCCCCCCCCCCATCCTTCAGCTCATCGGGGATAGGTTTGGATCACATGCATTTAAGCTTTTCAAAACTGGATTGATTTTTGTTTTATTCTTAGCCAAAGTGCTCAAGTGTGCGATGTTGCCCATGAACCCTTTGCTTAAAGTTGAAATAAAATCTGAATTGGTTCAAATCAAAGGTCCTAGAGTTAAGATGAGGACAAATAAGATAAGTAAATAATTCTTCACTTTTAAGGCTGGTATCATTTTCGTTTTTAAATATTATTCATATGAAATTGTGTATCTATATAAGACTTCTGTTACGGAAAGGCCCATACATGAAATGAAGAGGTATGTAATAAAAAAATAACTTTAAGGTACATTTAACAATAGTATTTGATATATCTCGTTTGTAACTACTATATGATTTTTTTGTACTTGAAAAATAGGTCTATGGCAACAGGAATAATTCGTAGACAAGATGAGCAGAGAAATGAATTATCATATACCACAGAAGGCAGAATGTAAGTTAAAAAATGAAGAGTTCATATATTAAACAGTAAATTATTTACAAAATTTAGATGCACCAAAAATACTGGATCAAAACATATCTTAAGTGCATTTATTTAAACAATTAAATTAATGTCTCAGCTGTTGCAGGAAAAAATATTAAGATTTTTCTGTATGAATGTGATGTCAATTATGTACTTAAAACCAAAGAAATTTTATTGTAGAAAATTTATCTGTATAAAATAATAATTTAAACTAGAGGTACTGTGAGCAATGAGCTCACTAAATGATACCCCCGCCTCCCATATGTGTATAAATGGCAGTGTCCATGTTTTGCTATGGGAAACCCAAAATATGTGTCGGATCAAAAAGTAAAATAGGAGGTGCACAATGGCAATATGTAATAAAGATTTTGTGAAAGTTTCATCAAATTTCATTCAGTGGTATAAGAGGAGTTGCAGATAAGAGATGGGTACCCCAAAGCGTATCAGACGGACGGACGGACATAACGATTACTATATACCCTCCCGCTTTTCAAGCGGGGGGGGGGGGTATAATTAGACTCAAATATATTAATTATTCTATTATTAATATGTACGTCATAGTACATTTCACTGATGGAAGAGCCGCTGATCTAGAAATATGTTCGGGGGATATACATAGTGTTGTCCATGAACTGATAAACGGCAATGATTTCTAAAGAAACTAGAGGTACTGTGAGCAATGAGCTCACTAAATGATACCCCCATCCTCCCATATGAATAAAATGGCAGTGTCCATGCTTTGCTCTGGAAAATCCAAAATGTATGTCAGATCAAAAAGTAAAATAGGAGGTCACAATGGCAATATGTAATAAAGATTCTGTGAAAGTTTCATTAGATTTCCTTCAGTGGTATGAGAGGAGTTGCGGATAATAGATGGGTACCCCAAAGCGTAACAGACGGACGGACGGACGGACGGAAATACCGATTACTATATACCCTCCCGCTTTTCAAGCGTGGGGTATAACTAGAGGAGCTGTGAGCGATGAGCTCACTTAATGATACCCCCCGCCTCCATATAGTTATAATTGCAAAGTCCATGTTTTGCTGTGGCCGGGAAACCCAAAATATGTGTCGGATCAAAAAGTAAAATAGGAGGTGCACAATGGCAAAATGTAATAAAGATTCTGTGAAAGTTTCATCAAATTCCATTCAGTGGTATGAGAGGAGTTGCGGATAAGAGATGGGTACCCCAAAGCGTAACAGACGGACGGACGGACGTACAGACGGACGGAATTAACGATTACTATATACCCTCCCGCTTTTCAAGCGGAGGGTATAATAAAGGGAAACAATATTCAGTGGATGTTATTGCTGGATTAATTGTAAACCGGGTTGCCATTTTTACTCTTGAGATGCTTCTTTATACAGGTCTAATTTCCAAGTTACTATGAGTCCTATGTTGTGCAAACTTGCATGAATGAAACATCTAAGGATGCGTATTTCTTAAATTCTATGGTCGATACAATGACCTTGTCAGCAAATACAATTTATTATTGAGCCAAATGCTGACTTACGTCTTTCATACTAATTGTTAGTCCATTATTTACATACTTAACGACGGTTTTTTCCCGATCACGGCAGGTGTGATCGATAGGCAGGGGATACTCACCTTTGAGATTTCGGAGGTCCATGTTTGTTTTTCTCCTATTTTGTAATGTTTATTGGTATTTTGTGCTTGAATACGTACTTGATTAAGTACTGTTCTTTATCTCCATATATTTCTTTTTTAATTTTCTTTCAAGTGCAAAAGAAGCCTTTTCCCACTTAACCCTGTAGCAAATGTAACTTTTTTTAGAATGTGCGGAAAAAGCATTCGGTAAATATACATGTCTTTGAAACATTACGCTTAGGCCAGGTATAAAATTTGTCTGCATGGCCAAATGTGTCATAGGACCAAAGGTATCCAAAAATAATAATATAATGTTTAAGAAATATCTACATTAATCATGTCGTTTATGCTATGTCTTTCATACAAGTAATTTTATTTTGATTTATGTTAAAGTAGCGCAACTTCAGAAGGAGCACCTTCTCGCAATGGCAAGAGAACAACAGAACGTCGTCATCGTTCAACACCCCATGCTGCAGATATGTAAGAACACGTATATTTTGAAAAAAAAAATCTTAACAGGACTGATAGGGTTTTCATCAGTAAGTATTTTGAAAAATGAATAAAATAAAGGGTTTCATGCAAAGGTAAAAAACAAATATCTACATTTTAATTTTTTTCTTAAAAATTTGCAGATACTAGGTATATAAGTGGACTTAGGTCAGTTCGATTTATTTATTATTGTTATGCGCCTAGTTGGTAGTAATTAAGCCATATACAGTAAAACTCGTTTAGTACGAACACGGATATAGCGAATTCACGGATATAGCGAAGTTTTTCTGGGTCCACGGCAAAATTCTTAACAAATCCTTGTAAAATTTTACGGTTACAACTCTGATATAAAGAATTTACGGATATAGCGAACTGATGTTGAGTCCCGTTGAGGTTAAATATAATGAAATCTTTTATAACGAACTTTCAAAGATTATTAAAAAAATGATAAATTTAACTTATTTTATGTCCTTTAAGCATTTGTATATAAAATCAATTCATAAGAAAAACTTAGTTATCGAAGATATGTTTTGTAATATTTGCTTCACTGTGTAACATAGTTGGTAGAAATACTTGAAAGAAAACATGCATAGTGCGAATTCGCTATAATTGTGATACAAATTCGTTATACGGATATAACGACTTACGGATATAACGAATTAAATTCACATGTCCCCAGGACTTCGCTATAACCGAGTTTTACTGTATCGTCAACAATAGTTCTTTTTGTTGGTATAAAGTTAAAAAAAACTAAAGCTTATTAGCCAGTTAACAAGGAAGGAATATTTTTTAAAAGAATATAAACTAATATATATGCTGTGGAAATACTTATATTGATGGTTCAGTTCCACCTTAAAAACTACAAATTATAAAAATGTATTTTCATTTAGGAACAGTAAAGACATAAATCATATCGTTGACAATATGCCTTTCCTACAAGGTTTTTAAATTTATGTTTAAGGACTTCAACTTCAGAAGAAGGAACTTCATCCAATAGCAAGAAAACGGGACTTTATCCTCGTTTACCACATCATAAAGGGGATATGTAAGATGCATTTTTAAAAAAAAATCTTTCGGCAATATTGATCATATCAATAAATAAGTCAATGCATACAATATAATGCTACTAACAAGAATTTTAAATTATACATGTACCTTTCATTTTCTTGTTCATATCTTCTTTCGAAGCCGAACACGACTGGCTACTGGACTTTTACGAGAAGCACAGACTTCTACAGTTGACGGTTTACTTGAACATTTAAACTTGCGTCAGGTACGGAAGTACAGAATTGATAACGCATATGAAAACTTTTCTTGTGGTTATACGTATGTTGTAAGGGGTACTAACATGTGAAGACTGGGAGTTTGAGAGTAGGGTAATTGGCGTTTTCATCAATGACAAGCCATAAGTGCATTGAAATAACCTGTTATTTTCGCTGAATTAAATGTTGAGCTTAATATTTATATCATAAAAGACCTACCGTGCATAGTCTTAAGTATCAGTCACATTATCCAGCGATGGAGTATACGATGAGAAACCGATGCGTTTTGTGATGAAAATAGCGTGATTGCCGGCCGGGCACCACTAGTGATCGGACGGTGACTGAGGCCATATTGCGAATCGGTAGGAATTAATTCGTAGTTAAAATTCAGCGATGTCTCCAACGATGCCTCACATCGCTCCTCATCGGCAACCCATCATTAACACATCTTTCAAGGATCGGTCGATGTATTGCCGAGGATCGTCAAATATTCGTTGAATCTGAGGTCATCGGGGGGTTGAATAGTGTTCAACAAATAACGGTCGACCATCAGTCGATGTTCGATCAAACATTGGCCCGTAGTCGACCGATGTACGAACGATGTTCTCCAATGTATGAGCGATGTAAAATGTAAAATACATCGGCCGATTATCCTGGAACATCGTTTTATGATTAGCAATGCATCGCAAGGCCTTTGTAAATCCGACCGGCAACCACGCCATTTTATCATAAAACACATTGCATGGTTGCCCATCGTATACCCAGCGCTGATTATGTGACTGATACTTTAAGGCCGATGTGTACCAATGTTGGTGCATCGTTTACACTATGGAATACCACCAATTACCACCGGTCTACGGCTACCGGCCGGGAAATGTGACGTAGGCATTAGTGTAAAAGTAAGCGTCAACTGTAAAAGACAGCTCTCCTCGTAAAAGTCCAATATTAGGCATAAGCAATTTCTTATACTATCATCTACGATATGAGCAGATTGGTATACTCTTCACATTCGTTACACCAGACTGCTTTATTGTTTAGTATATTGGCACGGAATGACGACCCTTGTTCGTGCTGGTTATCTTGCATTACCTTTGTTTACATTTTATTGCAGTTCTGTGCATCTGTTTGTTAAATTTGTATACTGCACAGACCTGTACAACTATTGTAAGTTTTTTATATATCTTACTTTCCTGAATTAGAAAACTTAGATGCATTAATGTTATTTTCGTCGCTTCCGAATGTTGTTTAGCATACACCGGTTTCGACTAATTTCACAGACTTAGCCAGGCTGCTTATAAAGATGACCTCAGATATGGCGAGAGTCCGATCAAAACTGGCGGACGCTTCATTACGACTCTTGTTCAGCTTTAAGGATAACACAAAACAATAACCATGTTTTGGTTACGAGTATAAATAAAAATAGCTTACTGCGAAAATAACGTTAAACGTACATATTGTTATCTACAGTACAGACTTATATGTTCATTGATTTAGATACTTGTTGTCCTATTACACTACCTTTAAATGATAGCATTTGCATGATAAAAGATAAAAAAAAAATAATGAATAATTTTACATATATTTGATATGTATGAGATTTTTAGTTGCAGTTTTTTATATTCCATTGTCAAAATATCTCACCTGAAATATGTGATTATGCAGATGAGTAAAAAAAAGCAAACATTAAGTATAATCTCTATTCTTAATACATATATAGCAGGCGGATTAAACTATTTTTGGAATACTTTAGATATTACAATTGTTTAAGGATATTCAGATTTCTGAAAAAAAAATAGATATAATTTGTTTATGATCACTGAAAATTATAATTTATTTAAAATGAAGCTTTACTATCATAAAGCAATGCTTAAGTAGATACGAAAAAAGCTCGTTAAATATCATTTTAGTATCATTTTTATTGCTAAAATTATATATTCAGCATAGTACAAGATAAGAATTCAACAATTTGTATTAGATATCAGCATGCTGTTTGGCAACGCATTTTCAAAATAATTACGCAATTTGAAAAAGAAATTAAAGTGCGTTTTAATTTGGACTAAATGAACGCAGTTTGTAAAAAAATATGTGGGTTAAGAGTGTCCATTACCATTTTTACAATGTTACATTTAACGCACTTTGAAAATATGTATAAAACAAAAATTCTAGACTTACATTATAGTAATTGATTGGAAATCAGTTTGAAAATAAATAATTATATCTTTCGAAAAACTTTTTAATTTACATATATACATTTGATTAACAAGGGGAAGACGAGTAGAACTCTTTATTTTCTTATACATTGCCGACGGTAGCAAATTAAAAGTTTCAATGCTTATATTATGTAATCTTTTCAAAACATTTGTGTACCTACGCCCGACCCCACCCCCGGTACGATGCCTATGCTTCGACTAAATATATCTGTATTTGCATAACAGGTATGGCGTTGAAAATTTCAATGAATTTAATTTACATAAAATGCATGCAAACTGTAAAAATTGTAATACATTAAAACATTGAAAGGAGAAAGAATTTCTTGATAGTAAAAACATAATAAAGGGGAGTAATCAAATGTTGAACCCGCATTTGATTGGTTAGTCTGGATCTTGAATCTCGAAACTCGAATTTCGAATCTCGTAATTCGAAATTCGAATTTCGAATGAGCCTTCTGGGCTTTCGTGTATTTGGACCTTTTTGTAATTTGCATCATATCTAGAGAAAAAAAGAAAACCAGCATCAAGATGATCGAAGAAATTTTCAATCGAGTGGAAAGTCTTTTCCGTTCAAGAGAATTTGAACCACATGCTGTTGAAATAATTAAATACTCTCCAAGATTTATGACTGAGCTACAAAAACGGCGAGAAGATCTAAAAAAGGAAGAGCTTTGTATTATCATTGCAGGTAAAGAATGTATTAAGGGGAAGAAATATCAATGATATGATATGGTATTATTGAATTTGTTTGAAATTCGTATGAAATGTGTTACAACATAGCATCAAACTACACAACACTATCGTTATTTTGATTTAGGCGAGACAAGTGGAGGAAAATCAACACTTGTAAATCGACTGGTCGGTAGACAGATATTTAAGCCAAATATCGTCGAGTCAACAGCAACAATTTGCAGAATTCGTAATTCTAATGATCCTACGAAGATATCATGCAAAGTTATTGGAAGGAATAGTCGAATAATAGACGATAGGAGTTTTGAATCCGCACATGACGGGAGAATAATGAAATTCATTGCGGAGAATGTCGACAAAAATAAACAACTTGCAAATATGAACATAGATCACGTTGATGTCAGCCTCTATTTTCCATTCCTGAAGGTTAGGGGAAATGGATATGTTTTATTGAGTTTTCATATTTTACACTTTTTTGGCGGAATTTACACCATTTTTCTACCTCTGCACCAAACACGTGAATATCCACTATTATACAAAATTTATATTATTCATAAGGGTAAAAATGCAAAAAAAAAATGCAAAAAAAACCAAAAAAAACAAAAAAACCCAACAACAACAAAAACAAGAAGACAAACAAACAAAAGAAAGCCCGACATCCTAACATCCTTTGCAAACTTTATCATCAAATGTGTGTAATCCAAATACATCACTGGTCGTGTCCTTTACCCTCTTAGATTTCTGCAAAGAAAATGGATCTTTGAAAAAAAAGAAAGAAGAAAAAAAAGACTGTTACCAACGTTCTCGTCACCAAGTTTAACCCATGTATAAAAGGGTAAAGGAAACGACTTATGAAAGACTGAGATTACATATCTATTTGACGACGAAGTATGCAAAGAATTAGTCTCAACATCCCCTATGGTTGCATACAGTAAACACACAAAAAAGGCGATCGAATCTTTATATCCAAATTGAAACCAAATTAAGTTCCAAACAACATGTGTTTGTGAAACATTGATGTCCACCTATGGCAACATAGCGTAGGTTTTTTTTCAAATTCAAATGCAAATCAATTATGTTTATACCAAATTAAGGTCTTCGCGCAAGAAATACAAATGTTAAAATAACACAAATTACAAAAAGGAAAGTTATAAAATGTTGTTTTTAAAAGATAAATCAACATTGCCATTGCAAACTCCCTGACAATCGTGTCTTTAATATTAGGACTGTAACAAAGAAAATTTGATTTATTATAGGGAAACTCTCTAATTGTTGATACACCTGGAATTGGTGGAAGCCTGGAGCTAGCGGACAAAATGATGAATTATCTACCAAATGCGGTTGCCTTCATATTCGTCACCAATGTTACAAGCGCTGGCGGTGTGCAGGAGGATAGGGTAGATCAATATTTCATTTATTAAAAAAATTAAACTTTAAACAAAAGAACAGTACTATATACGTCCATACTATGTAATTTTGAAGTATGGAAAGAGAAATACTGGTTCAACCATTCGAGAATTTATTTTCCTCCAATACAGAAAAGAGTAAGTTTGGTTTCTTTGGGCAGATCATTCACATTGCTAATGTTCCATTTTTTCGGCTATCCTCACAACCAGATAAACCATATTAAATGTTGACATACTTTTAGAGTACTTCTGAAGTACTTTTAAGCGAATACTTTTTTATAAAGTACTGCAAAATCATTTATTTCTGATGGGTTTAAAGTTTTCAAGGCATGAATAAACCCGTGAACTTATAACTACCATAAAGTGTAGTTTTTCACAGATTCAGTGTATCACTGACCAACGATTCGTCTAAACGAAATTAGATTCACATGAGACAATAGCCCCACCCCTCACGAAAAATTTGACCCTACTAAAATATGTAATTTTACAGTAAGTGCAAAGGTTAACATAATATTATATTTTGACAGAGATGTATTTCATTGAGAAATACTAGTAAATAATTTTGATTTTTTTGAGAAAATAGCTGTCTCCCCCCTCCACTTCTCAAGGCTACTGATATAATTTAATATCATCAAATATAATTCAAATTTTCTAATTAACAAATATATAACGATG
The DNA here is from genome assembly GCA_003671525.1 of Saccostrea glomerata. Lineage (NCBI taxonomy): Eukaryota > Metazoa > Mollusca > Bivalvia > Ostreida > Ostreidae > Saccostrea > Saccostrea glomerata. The sequence goes on along the minus strand of PRKT01000217.1, from coordinate 744,629 downwards.
TTTTCTTTGGTGTTTAAATTCCCTTTTACCTCTTTTTTAAATGCAGCTCCTCAAAATTATTCAAGAAATAGTGCGACTGCATGATGAAAAAGATATCACTTGTTTAGACCCAAGGAATGCTTTGTTTATCTCAAACAAATGGGATGCAGTACCGAAAACTGAGAGGGATGATGCATGGAAAACAGTTCAAATAGAGTTAAAAAAGCATTGGCCTCACTTGACTACTGAGAATATTTTCAGAACAAGCCTAATGAGTGTAAGAATAACAAAATATTACTGACTTTTTATATATTTTGTAATTACTTAAAAATGGAGACTACAATTACATTGTACAAAAATTAATTTCATTACAATTTGATAACTATTATTCGAGACAACGAGCAAACGGAAAAAGTAATTTATGCATTATGGAGGAGAAATTCTTATGATATTGCAAAAATATCTAATAATAATTATAGTTTTTGATGTGAACGATTCATTGAAATGTAAAATGCTCTAACAGTGTACACTGTATTTCTTCGTAATATTTTAGACTAGAGGTGGAGAACCAGATCTTGATGCAGAATTTGAACGTTTCCAAAAAAGACTCGCTCAAGTCGTTGCAAGTAGTCAATGTTCTCGCCAAAGTATACATGTAACGTAAGCATTAATTTTCAAAGTGCCATTAAGGGCGTGTATACAATTTAGATGTATATAGGCCCTCCATGTTTACAACGTCTGAATTCTATCTTACTGAAAGAAAATTAATAGACCTTATCACGCTATTATACTGTTAATTTTTTTAATGCACAAGATGAAGGTAAATAAAAAATGTACAATAAAGTAGCAAGCTATCACCATCACATATTATCATGTACCCCCCCCCGAAAAGGTTTTTCAAA
>PRKT01000217.1:599555-743563 GCA_003671525.1 Saccostrea glomerata | reverse complement strand
CCCCCCCCCCCCCCCCCATCTCCCAGTAAATTCAAAATTAACAACAAGATAAAACCAAGAAATTATTTCAATGGAATTTTGTTTTAAAATATCCTTGATTGGTTTACAGTTAACTTAAAAAGAGAATTCTAATTGTTACTAAAGATAAAAATCCTTGAAACAAAATACATGAAACGTCACACGGGCTTTTGTTTTATTTTATTTTTTTTTGCTGTCCGTTGACGCTTTTGATGTTACCCTAGCAGAAAGAATACTTTTGATACATTTTATTATAGTTATTGATAGTGTCACCATGTTTACCAAGGTAAATAAAAGTATTTTTTTAATTTGAGAACTTTATTTGTAGATTTTGTGTACATTTTATCTTAATTTTCCATAAATCTCTTTAATAAAGCTTTCTAAAGAAAACACTCAAAGCCCTTGAGCTACATGTGAAAAGCCACATACATGCTATGTCAAAGTCCAAGGAAGAACAAATTAAATATATTGAAAAACTTGAGGTCACTGTGTCGCAGCTTCAAAAGGACATGGAGAAGGTAAGATGAATTTTCCAATTTTCCATTCTTTGAATTTAAGAAAATAAGAACTATATTTTAAACTAGAGGCACTGTGAGCAATGAGCTCACTAAATGATACCACCCGCCTCCCATATGGTTATAACTGATGACAAAGTCCATGTTTTACTGTGGCCGGAAAACCCAAAATATGTGTCGGATCAAAAAGTAAAATGGAAAGTGCACAATGGCAATATGTAAAGATTCTGTGAAAGTTTCATTAAATTTTACTCAGTGGTTTAAGAGGAGTTGCGGATAAGAGATGAGTACCCAAAAGCGTAGCAGACGGATTGACGGACGGACATAACGATTACTATATACCCTTCCGCTTTTCAAGCGGGGGGTAAAAAAAAAACTTAATCTACGGGTTTAACGGATCACCTTTCAAAAAGAAGATAGATTAAAAAAGAAAATCCAGTCAAAGAAAAATATCCAAATAAACGTACACTCTCGAAGCAAACATGGGTTCTTGAAAAACATTCAGGTCTCATCAGTCATACCCGCCATGAGACTTTTTCAATTAATAAATATCAGTTTTAATTTATAATAAATATTGCTGCAAATTTATAAATTTCTTGGTGTTATTAATCCTTATATTTTTTGCGTTTAAGATCAGCCAAAATTAAACTTTACAACAGTTAAATTTTGTTAGCCTGCTTTTCTTTGGAAGTGTGTCGTTTAAAGTCACAATTTCATAAGTTCTATAGTCGATACAATGACCGTGGCAGCAAAAACAATTTATCATTGGTTCAAATGCTGATGTTTTTTTCAAAACAATTGTTAACCATTTTTCAACATTGAATAAACGTATGATTTTCCCTTTATATTTCCCGTTCATTACAAGGAGCACACGGTGGTTGTGACCGGCAAGGAGTGCTCACTCCTTCATGAGACCTGATCCCACCTCTGATGTTTTGGAAGTCTGTGTTTGCACTGCTCCTATATTGTATTGTTTTACAGACATTTGAGCTTCATAACTGTTTGTTATCTCCATATATTTTATTAGAATCGTGTTAATCTGCAATTCCAATTCTTAATGAATTGGCACACTTTTGGACTCTTGTCGTAAATAAAATACCTTACACTAATCCGATGCTATTTTTTAAAAAAAAGTCTTGACTATTTAGAAAATTAAGCGAAAAGGAAATGTTACACCGTTCTCTTATCTGTCATGAAATATATCTATCTGAAAAACATCAATCTTATTCTTTTACGAATGCAGTTGATAGAAAATTAAATAAAACATTATAAAATAATCACAACAAATCATATTCTTGCAGAGAAGAGTGCAGCTGAAAAATCTTATATCTGACTCAATGTTAGATTTGAGTCAGACTCTCCTAGAAGAATTAAAATCTGAGAGTGGAAAACAAAGGATCCTGAATCCACCAGGGAAAAAGGAAATTACTTTTGTTCACGTCTTGAAAGTGCAACAGAAAGTGAAGGAAAGAATATTAACATACATTAATAAATGGGCGAGGGGAAAAACTGTCATTATAAAACTGGGAATGGTGCATAAGGCAATTGAAGAAAATTTTTCAAACATTCATGGAAAAATCAGGAATATTGAAAGCGAATTGAAAGGTTTAAAAAAAGTATCAATGCATGAAAAACAATATACTTTGGAACCCGACACTCCCATTTTAGTTGGAATTGTAGCATCTGCCCCCATTTGGATTCCAATTTTAGCTGCTGCCGGAACTCTCTGTGTGGTCGCAGGATTCATTCTTTCCCCAGTGGTTGCAAGACAAGTTAGTCAATGGAATAACCCAGAAAAGAAAATGAATGCCATTGATAAGACTTACAATGAGTTCGTTGATCAATACACCATAGCAGATATAAAGCCAGAATTAGAAAGAACATATGGAGAACACTACAATCAATTAGTGGATAGACTCTTTGCCGAAACAAGCGAAAAACGAATTTCATATCTAAAGGGAACAATAATTGGACTTAAGGGAGAGTATGCCTTACGTCAAAGATCGAAAGCTCAGCTTGAAATGATATGTAAAGAAATTGATGATATTAAAATATCATTGTACTCTTTATCACGGAACTGAATACTTTTAAAAGTGAAAACAAAAAAAAGTCTTGATTTAATTTTGGAAAAGTTGAGGAACAATTAAAATTTAAATTTATATTCACCCTAAAATTTTCAAATTGACCAACATGAAACCATCATGGTGTTATGAACCTGTTCCATTTTGCAATTTAGCTATAGATTATTTAGGTTTTATACTTAATCCCTATTCTAGTACAGTGATAATGAAGATATCTCTACAATATATCAGGAATTTCCTTTAAAAAATTATCAAAACAAAAACAAATATCAAATTTGTACAGCTGAAATGAATATTTCACTTTACTATCTAATACTAGTACTTACTCCGTAATTAAACTGTATCGATATCTTGTCTTTCGTAGTCTTAATATTGTATATTGTCTGAAAAGGTTGGTCAAGTTTATTTTTATAGCCACATATTTCCACAAACCTACTCATAGTATTTACAATACGTTATTTAATTGAAAGAGGTTGTTAGAAACATAAGGAAATATCAAGGCCTCGACTAACGTCTCGGCTTTACATTTCAACCAACATCTTCCGATCTAAGAGATTAGCCAGCAGTTTATACAAAAACAAAGACCTTATTTATTTTTTCTTAGATTAAATATTTCTTAACAAATCAATTATAGAAATTAATTAAACAAACTTCAATTCTAAAGCTCCTCAATATAAATGAATGTGTATGTTTTAAAAGCAATGTATCAATTATTACCTGATAATTCTCCCAATAGGCTTTATGTACAGTTATGTTTTTATATGTTTAACACAATTCAAAGCTTGGAAAATATTTATTTTTATTATAGAGTTACGTCCATTATTTTGTTTTATTACATATTTTTTTTGCTTGATTGATAAAACGATCATTTTCGATTTTTACAATGCAGATCTTAAAGAAGAAAAAAATTGCATTGCCTATTGTTAACTTCATAACTGTATTTCTGTGTATTTATATCAATATAGTTACTAGTAATTCGTTTTAAAACAGCAAAGTCTGTTTGTTTTTAGATTAAAACTTCCTTTTATTTCATCATTTATTTGTATAAGAATAATGTGAAAATATAAATGTAATGATTCTATTAAAAATGACTTAATATTTAGCGGGAGTCATTAGGGAGTTAATCAAAGTCTGTTATCTGTCTTTTATGTCGCATAAATAGTTTTTACAATAACCGCATTTTTGTTAATCCATTGAATTCTTAAAAAACAAATTTGAAAAGGTTAAACTTATGCATACGGAGAAAATAATTTTCTATAATCATATTACGTTTGTATGAATAGTAAAGTGTGATTGAGAAATTCTGCTTATTGCATAAGGTGCTTTCAAGATTGTACATGAATTAGATGTATTTTTATTATTAGCTCACCTGAGCCGAAGGCTCAAGTAAGCTTTTCTGATCACATTTTGTCTGTAGTCCGTCCGTCCGTCTGTCCGTCTGTCCGCCCGTCTGTCTGTAAACTTTTCACATTTTCGACTTCTTCTCAAGAACCGCTGGGCCAATTTCAACCAAACTTGCCACAAAGCATCCTTGGGTAAAGGGGATTCAAGTTTGTTCAAATCATGACCCCCGGGGGTAGGGCGGGGCCAAAATGGCCAACCAAAGTTTTAGATAGAAATACATATGAAAATATATTAAGAATCTTCTTTTCAAGAACCTCTGTGCCAGGAAGGATGAAACTTATATGGAAGCATCCTCAGGCAGTGTACAGTCAGGTTTGTTCAAATCATGACCCCCGGGGGTAGGGCGGGGCCACAATGGCCGACCAAAGTTTTACATAGAAATATATAGGAAAATTCTTTAAAATTCTTCTTCTCAAGAACCACTGTGCCAGGAAAGATGAAACTTATATGGAAGCATCCTCAGGCAGTGTACATTCAAGTTTGTTCAAATCATGACCCCCAGGGGTAGGGCGGGGTCACAATGGCCAACCAAAGTTTTACATAGAAATACATATGAAAATATATTAAAAATCTTCTTTTCAAGAATCTCTGTGCCAGGAAGGATGAAACTTATATGGAAGCATCCTCAGGTAGTGTAGATTCAGGTTTGTTCAAATAATGACCCCCGGGGGTAGGGCGGGGCCACAATGGCCGACCAAAATTTTACATAGAAATATATAGGAAAATTCTTTAAAAATCTTTTTCTCAAGAATATCAAAACCATAATTGATCATATTTATATGGAAGCATCCTGCGATAGTATAGATTCAAGTTTGTTCAAATTATGACCCCTGGTGGTAGGGCGGGGCCAAAATGGCCAACCAAAGTTTTACATAGAAATATATAGGAAAATTCTTTAAAAATCTTTTCTCAAGAATAGCAAAGCCATGATTGGTCATGGGACTACTTTTGGATTTAAACTTTTCAATAATAAACCAATTTCTACTCAGGTAAGCGATGTGGCCCATGGGCCTCTTGTTCATAGATAATATCATTATAAATATGTTTTATTCAATAAAATCTTCAAAACTAATTGTGTGTTAACCCTTAGGAGTCAAAATCAGGAAGCATGGAACATTTCAACGAAAGGCAAAAAGTACTCGTATTTAATGTTTTTCAAAGTCTTTGCTACATACTTGTAGTTGATATTGCCCTTCCAAATCCTCAAACACAATAAAACGAATATTTCAGGGATTTCAAGGGACTTGTTTCAATGAAATCCATTTCCTATGAATATGATTTCTGTATAAGAATAGGTATTTTGATAACCTTTTTCTTTAGAATTTATAAGAACAAAATTGTTGGCATTCATAAAAAAAGATTGATTTTAAACATCAGATTGATATACATGTGGGTTTAAATATAGCTAGTTCTTTTTGGTTGACATTATCCACGATCTTAAGATCCGTCAACTAACAAATTATACAAATTTTAATGATTCTTATAGCCAGTAACAGTTTTGTAGTACATTAAATTTTAAAATATAGACATAAAATTTCAAACATAAGTCAAGGTGACCTATTTTTATTGGACTTTCTTCGATGACCCAAGATATATTACTTGACCAAGTCTGAAGATTCTTTTTAAATTAGTTCTTGATACATTGAAATATACATGTAGATATCAATTTTAAAAAGTAAGTCACAGTGATCATAACATTCGTTGACATTATCCGAGGACTTCAGATGAAACATCTGACAAATTTTAATGATTTTTAGTCAATAGAAATCTGGCATATCAAAAATCAGCCGTGGCATTTTAAAGGCAGGTCACATTTACCTACGTGTTGGTTGACATTCCCCCTGGATACAATATGCATAAGCTAAAAAGATTGATCCTTCTAAGCCATCTAGGACCAAAGATGTTAAGCTATTGCCATAAAATTTTAAACATAAGTCACGGTTACCAACGTTTTAATTGACATTATCCAAGGACCAAGCTGCATCACTTAAGGTAGGATTCTTCTCACATTTCTTGTATTTAAAAATTAATGAAATTTTCATAGAATCAAAAGGACAATATCACTAAGTGATGGTATCAGTGAGATTGATTTTGACCGTTAAATATTAAAGGCAAGGTCAGGTCAAGGTCATTACCTTCTTCCTGGACATTAAGAACAAGAAATTACCAATCATGCCATCCCTTTTTGTAATTCAAAAGGTTGAATGTTTTTCTTTTTAAATAAAAAGATACTACCATATAGGGGCTATAAAATGATTTTACGAAATTGACATAGATAATTTAAATAAAATGGATATTTGCTAATTCGAATTTCCTCTACTTTTCTTAAGTTTTTAGGATTTATTGGTTATTTTTATATGCTTCCTATATTTAACTTTTTTTAATTTTCACATATAATAAAGTTGTCACATAAAGGTACAAAATGATACAAAAACTAAAAGTTTTGATCGTTTACTAAGAGAGAAATAACACTTTTTACGGATTTTTGGCTCAAATCTGTACTTAAATTTGAAGCATTTAAAAAGCCAACATAGTTCTAGTATGTTTAAAAAATCTTATTTATTAAATATATTTTGAAACTTTAGTCCCTTATTAATAATTTAACTTACATTTGAAAATTTCGTCTACTCTTTGATTGCGTAAAAATTATAATTAAATTGAGTTCTAGAAAAGAAGATATTTTCATACGCCACCATTCCGCCAAAAATATAGTCCCTGCTAGTTTTCAAACACCATTTACCATTTCTATTTAAAGTTGTATAATTGTGATGAGGAAAGAAAAATATAGTCTTTTAAATCTCTTACATTCAACTATATAAGACATATCAACAAATGTACTTTGGATATTCCATCTAGTCAGAAACCAGAGAAGAATCCTACCTTAAGATAGATTGATGATTCTAATTAAGTCAGTGAGGACCTGAGCAACTTCAATGTAGCCATAAAACTTTAAAAGAATATCCTCAAGACCTACTTTTAGGTTGACTTTCTCTTCGATCTCTAGACGCATCGATAGTTAACGTTGGATGATTATAATCAAAGTTATATCTTAGATGTTTAGCCATTTATTTTAAAAGAATGTTAAGTACCCAAGATCATCAATTTACAAGGTTTGATAATTCTAGTCCTGTAAGCAATTCATGTAAACTGAGGCATCTTAGGGCCTTATAACAAATTTATCAAAAAGTCAGTCATACCAAACTAATTTTGAAATTTTGCAGGCATTCTTTTTCAGTATTTGAAATAATGACCTTAAATGTTAAAAAAAAGATTAGACATCAAATAAAAAAGGGGGAGGGGGTGTCAGTATGGAAGTGAATTACCGCCAAAACTCTTTATCTTGCTTTTATTCTTATTCTGCCTACTTCTTTATTCTTTGTTTTAATTTTAACTTTATGCCACGATTGGCTTCATATTTGTCTTTATTACATTTCACATTTATTATTTTTCATTCTTCATTTTGTCTTTACCCTTATGTTATATAAGTCTTGTATTACAATCGTTCTTCTTTCATTTAAATTGATGCAGTTAGTTTGATAAATAATTATGATTATCTATTTAAATGTTTATGCAGTTAAGAAAAAAATCAATGAAGCTACTCAACTAAGTCGAATACAAGTAGTACGAAATTAGTGCGGAATTATAGCACAAGGTGTCAAGGAGTTCGCTAGAAATCTTGGTAAAATAATTCAGAAAAACGGTCTGGGGTAAGAGAGCTTTCAGTTTTCTGCCTCAAGTGGAAGAAAGACCTTTAGCTGAAAAAATACCTGTCGTTCAATTTTTTTTTCATATTTTGTATGTTTTTAATTTAGTATGTCCCACATACCTTAAAGGAGATATATCAATAGGTTCCTAGACTTTTTTTGAGATATTGAGTGACAAATACTATGCCCCACAGTGTCTAAGTGGAGTTTTAATCTCCATTTTCCTGGGCCAATAACTCGGTCCATAATGGTTTTAAAAAATATGTCAGGGAACATGTTCTTTTTTTTAATTTCAGAGTATGAATTAGCTTAAAAATTCGAAAAAGCAAGACTCTTTTGTCAGCTCAGCTAAATTTTGCAAATGGGATAGTTAAATAAGACATTAGACACGTGTCATGTTTACATTTCCCGAGTACGAGAAAACCCATCTAAGACGTCAACCCTTTGCATGATAAGACATACCTACAGAATATTTCCGTCAACAACCATGTAAATTTTGTGTTTCCTTATTCACAAAATACCCCACCATGTTCTGGCCATGACCGCTTTTTATGTTACGATATTGCCGGTGTTTTACTCTGTATAATTTTTACTGTATAAAGAGATCCACTATGACATCAATGACTTGATGCGCAGTGTAAGTAAATAGAAGAATGCATGGATCAAACTATTCCGTAATTTGATGAAATGTGCAAGAAAATTTGAATCTTTTAAAATATTTTTATACAAGATGGTGAACCCAAACAAACAGTCAAACAATTATACAAGTACTTTGGTTTCATTCTTGTTTTGTACATATTTTATCAGAAACTATGGCGTAATTAAACTGAGTCATGTGACAATACATCCTTCGTCTCCTAAATACTTTAAATACATAATTTTCAAATATGATAGGTTCAGCAAGGTACCCGGTGTCGTTCCCCATGAAGACTTTCCGGGAAGACTAGATATAAAATGAGACTTCTCCAGGGCCAGTCTTCGGGGTGGGGGGATGTCTCATTAATTTTCCCAGTCTTGTCAGTCTTCCCCCTCATATAAAAAAATGAATGTGGAATTTAATAAAGGCGATTATGATAAAAAAAAAGGTAACATATAGTTGTAATTATAACAAAAAATAAGAAAATATGCAAGATAAGAATAAGAACAGGATAGTTAGACTTATGGTGGTAATTTCCTTCATTAACAGTGACCAGTTGACATACAGATTACATTTAAGTTGACAAACTGCATCAATTCACAAAGTTGATCGCCGTAGGTTCAAATCCCACTTTTGGGTGTGGAGATAGTCCTACGGATGAGACCGTATAAAAAGAGGTCCCGTGTCTCACTAGGTTCGGCACAATATTGATCTATAAATCCAAATCAAAATTAAAATGAATGCACGCAAACAGACAGACAGAAAACTAATTTTAGTTTCAACTATAACTCAGGATAGCCTTTTTTCTGTGCTTGCTATATATATGAATATGTAAACTGTACATATCTTCTATTTACAAAAATATAATTATATTCATAAAGCATTACTATGTTTGGTCCATAATTTTTCAAATGATATAATGATTCAACTTTAGAAATAGGTCTTACGATTTCTCTTCCTGATACAAACATGTTAAAGGTATTTATATGGATATAACAAAGAGAATAAAACCTCAAAAGTCTATTAAACAATACAAAAAAGGAGCAAAGCAAAAGGATTTCCGAGATTTTCACATACCCGGTACTGTTTGTAATTAGGTATGCTTGAGAAACGTGTTTTATTGCTCTCAAAGTCTGCTTGCATCTTGGATTTATATGTATTTAAACACTGCATTGCTGAAATAAATAATAACAACAGGTAATTATAAGTCATTTATGATTGTTAATTTATAGATTTATTTTAAGAGACAAATAAAAATTATTTAACGCACAATCACCACATTTACGAGGGGTGATCAAAAAGTTCGCAAACTAATTGAATAACATCCATGAAAGAAACAATATTTGGTTTCAATGTTGATTATATTTTAAATTAATCCTCTCCGATTTTTATGCACAGCAACCACCGTTTTGCGCATGCGCGAACCACGTGATATTGGCGGTCACGTGACCCACTCCGTAGCGTTCTGTCACAAAAGTTGAAAGATTTTACTGAGTCTTATATTTCTTTCCATGTGAGTTAATTTTTATGACAAGAACAGTTCATTTGTCAGAAATGGTCATATCTCGGCAACAGACTAGGTGGATAATAATATCCTTTCCAAAAATAAGCATTGCGACCATTCAAACACAAATCTTCTGTCTCAGGAGAGACCTTTATTCAAGGTGGATAGAGAATGGGTGCATCCTTTTTATCATATCTAATATGTTTAAAATCTAAAGTAAACGATATCTTATAGGTATTAATACTTATATCATTGTTCAAATATTCAACTATTTTTCTAAGTGCTAATTGGAGGTCTTTGATAGCAAATTGCTTAATTAAAAATACATATCTTTTCAAACTTGCTTTCACTGGGCAAGATGACAAGTATCAATTTTAACCATCAGCCTTCTGTCACTGAAACAACAGATCCAATCATTAATTGAATTTATAGGAACTCATTTATCTCAATAAACTGTGTACAAATTATTATATGATACTGTAGAGGGATTTCTAAGATATACAATAAATTGTACAGTCGTTTGTTGAACGAGTTCGACTGAGACAAACATTTTTCACAAGTGACCTAAATAGTGACTTCATTTTCACATTGTGACGTCACAAACGAGGAGATAACCTTTATTCAGCATATGCTATTTATAGAACTTGTGTATGGCTATGTGTGTACCGAATTTCATTCCAATCGGAATTGTGGTTTTGTAGATATAGAGATAGTTTACGAACTTTTTGATCTCCCCTCTTTTTGGAAATTTCTGAAAAGGTAAGAATGCACTAGTGAATACGTTACTGGCAACCCAAAGGGAATGTGAGCTTGGAAAAAAATATTGTACACATATTTGAATTACGCCAGTATTGACAAAAATACAAACGAACAGTAATCAATCCCAAGACCCCCCAATAAATAAATAAATAAAAATAGGTCAGGAGGCTTTACACATAAACACGGAGCACTGAAAATTTTAGAGATGAGATATCTAGAAGGAGTAGGCATATCTCGTTGACCTATCACAACCACCATGATTCTTATGTTTTTTTCTCCTCTCGATTTGTATTATTTCAGTGAACCTTTCAATTTTATCAGAGATTATCTCCATATTCCATGATCAAGTAGACGGAACATTCAAATGTGAACGTTCGTTAGAAGATCGAGACAAAATAAAAACTTAAGAAAACTTAAAACACTAGCAAAAACTACTTTTTGGACTTTGAGAAAAATATATCATATTAATGTTACATATTGAGACTTTTTTCATTCACATACAGTATAACAAAGGGTGCTTGCTTTATTTTCGTAGGTAAAATTTCAAAGACAATGAATTATTTATGTGGAGAATTCACTGCTGTTTACTAACATGGAGAAAGCTCATGAAAATAATGAATTCAATGACTTATTCTTGATCTTATATAATGTTACAATATTATAACCTATTACAAATTGTGTAATTAACTGTACATTGGGTATTTTAAAATGTAACTTCTAAGGGCAGATCACTCTTACTGCATAAAACTACCCTATAAGTAGAGATATTTAGTGTGCAGTGTTTAGAGCTTCCTTATTCTTTTCCTCATAAGACAAGAAAAAGCTCGGAAAAACAGGTCAAGTTGAAGATATTCATAATGGATCTTATATAGGTCACCTGGGTTATTCTATTGATCATCAGCTTATCTTTTCGTCCACTGGTCACTGGTCATAATATTGTAGCACTTTAAATTCTTAAATTTTACCCAATTTTAGTACAGAGCTCGAGCATCCTCTGACAGTGGAGATCTTATCATTTTTCATGCTTCCAACCCTTTCCGTTTGAAGAATTGCTCCAAAACTATTTAACTTATTTGTAAGTGTCTTATTTTCTACATCTTGATATTGAGTATAACCTGGTTTGGATCAGTTAATGCTTTTTTTGCACAAACATGACAACAGTAGTTTTTTCATGAAATAGAATATTCTTATTTCGCAAACGACTTTAACATTCCGGTATTGGGGCAACCGATGTAGTAACCTTTATTCAGAACCTTTAACACTCCACCCAATCGTGTCAACACATGGAGGAAAAAATATGCTTACAAGAAGATTATCTAAGTTTTATTTTTTTTAATTAAATCTGTAGACTATTTGTCTACAAATTGTGTTCAATTCAAAAAGGGATATAGACCTTTATTGTGTAACCAGGCCATGGTGTCTTGTTGGATAGCAAGTGACGAAGAATGCTAACCGGAACAGTTGGAGAGCAGTTTAGATGTTGGATAAGTTGCCAGGGAGGAGGTCATGCTGATTGTATGATAGCGATACTGGTTAAGTTATCATTTGAATGTTATTATGTCATTAACAAGGGCAGATAATGAGTAATTTTTATCGAGTGGGCCTTCAGCAAGTTTTACGTATTATATACATGCACAATACAAGTTCACTAAAATTCTTTATATTCTTTATACCTTTATATTTTGGCGAATATTTTTGATTTGGACTCCAGATAATATTGCTTAATTTTATAATAAAGGAGCACAAGGCGGGTGTGACCTGTTGGCGGGGGATGCTCACTCCTCCATGGCACCTGATACCACCTCTGATGTTTTGGAGGTCCGTATTGCTCTGCTCCTAATTTTATGGACCTTGATGTTGAATACTGTTCGTTATATCCATGTCTTTCATATTTCGATGTCAGTATTTCAGATAAATTCGTCAATTGTACGAATATTTGCTATGTCAGGTGCACTAATAGGGTATTGTAGACCTTTTTTATGCATAATCTACTATTGAGGTGTTTTGTTGGGTTCGGCAATAGGCAACAGGGCTCTCATCAGACATGTGTAGTCAATTATTTATTCGGAAAATGTACCATGTGTGTGTGTTTGTCAGGTTCGCAAATATTCTACGTATTCATGTAGATTCATGATTTTCAATTCTAATTTAAAATCTCCCGTCTCAGTGCTATATATGTCAAGTGCATTATTGGGCTATTCTAATATTGTCATTTTTTTTAGAAATATGCATAATTGATGTATGTCTCAGGTCAAGGACAGCGTCAAAATATGTTTTTCTTAGACTTATGCTATTATCTAACATGTTTCCATGTATACATGTATAATATATTATATGGTTGATCGAAAGTTATTCTTTTTGTTCAATTTGAAAGATACTCTGAATATTATATTCAGTAGAAGCAATCTGATTAAAATACAGATCTCTACATAGTGCAAAGCGCAGAGAGATGCGCTTTGCGCTATGTAGGGATCTGTATTTAATCAGATTGCAGTAGAAGAATTCACGTACATTGTGCTAAGCTACATGTTATTTCCTTTTTTCATACTTTCATACTTTATTTTTTTTAAGTGATCTTAGATTCTGAATATTTTGTAGAAATTAAAATGATTTCGTCTAAATTACCTTTTTTTTCCAAACCACGCTATTTATTTCAAGAAAGGATTTCAAATACTTTGGGAAAATAATTCTTTTGCGTCATTTTATTTTTGTTCGGATGCCCTTGTAAAAGTAAAAATTCATTACATGGAGGGCCTTGACCATTTCAATCATGCAAAGCATTCTGTCAGGAACTTTTCCGCAAAAGATAATTCTACCTCACGTAATTCTAAACAAAACATACATTGATGATAGAAATCTTTGGATGAAATACGTGATGAACAGATTTTTTTTATTAAAACCTCCATTTAATAGAAAGGCTATTTAATAAGTGTGTGATCGGTTTTACCTGTCTACACAATTTCACAAATATATATATAGGAGAGGAAACAATTCATTGCCTTTCGTGGAGGTGCAGTTTCTAACGTACTAGTCTAGTGGCACTTGTTTTAAAGTAAACACATAGATATCGATTTTCCGTTCTAATGATGTGTTTCTACTTACCTGTATTTTTTTATCCTAACAAATTCATTCTAAAACCCCATATAAATATTTTGCTAAGATGACAAACGACATTTTCATAAGGCTAAAGCTAAAGATTTCTTAAGGTAGGATAACACTATAATAGATATTGCAAAATGCTCTATGATTATTTTTTTATTGTCTCGTATTAAATATGAAATTTAAAATTTTTCAAATAGCGAGTACATAAGAATAAAAATCAGTTTGGTTAAGAAAAATTACAGCAAAATTGAAGACTTTTAGTCTCTCTTTCGGACTTTTGGAAATCTGAACCTAATGTTATCCAGAATTAAATGTCTCTACATTAGTAATATTACATATCTCATTCTTCAGTATTTTAAAATAATAATAACCGGTCACTTTAGTCAATGGTAGAGCTGTGGTGATCTGGAGGCCCAGGTTCGATTCATCTTCAATATTATAGAGAGAATAAAATGTCCATTTTTTGCTTTGGAAAACACGAAATATGTGTCCAGTCAAAAGATAAAAAAAGGTGGTGCACAATATAACTTTATAACAATAATTCTGTGAAACTCTCATTAAAAGAAGAGCCATTCTTCACCACCTATTTTACTTTTTGTTCAAGTTTTACTTGAGTACATGTAACTATATAAGAAATACGTCATTCAACTTTCTACTGATTGATTGATTGATTGTATATTGTTTTAACGTCCCTCTTGAGAATTTTTCACTCATATGGAGACGTCACCGATGCCGGTGAAGGGCTTCAAATTTAGACCTATACTCGGCACTCAGGGCCATTGAGCAGTGAGGGTTCTTTATCGTGCCAACGCCTACCGTGACACGGGACCTACGTTTTTAAGGTCATATCCGAAAGACCCGTGACTTTCACTTCTAGTGCCGAGCGCTTGGCGAAGGAACAGTCACTACCTATGTTTACGTCTTAGGTATGACGCGGCGCCGCGATCGAGAATCGAACCCGGGCCTCCCGATCACGAGCATTACAAAATGACAATTTTTTTTGCCAATTAATCGGGATTTTGAAATAAGATATTTAATTTGATTTTCTCTGTCATCATAAAAATACTCTTGACGTTTGGTTGTGACGCGGCGTCACCCCGTTCACCTTTCAATGAGTACTATGAAATAACTTTTTAAATAAAACCAAAATTTCACTGTGAACTAGATTTATATATATGCATATTTTAGTATATTGTATTGGATAATTTGACGCTATAAACATATAAAGAACTACACAATGTGATTTTACTTTTGGGTCAACTCTCGTATTTGCTTCATATAGTTTAGGTTAATAGTTCATGAAAACCTAGTATTGCGTGCAGTTTTGTCGTTAATCAAATATCACATAGCAATTTTTAAAATAGATAGGATTCATTAATTGCAATGCAATAGTCAACTTGGTGTCATCACGAAATTTTGTAGGTCCGTGTTTGCTCTGCTCCAACTATTAAATTGGAAATTTATCTTAAATACTGTTCGTTATCTCCATATATCTATAGGAAAAATGACACAGTTCATACATGTACGCAGATAGAGGATGATCAAGTAAAATTTTGTATAATAAGATAGATTATCAAATAAAATAATATTTTCAAATATCTAAAGCCCATTAAATTTGATGTTTTGTCTTTTTTACTTATCATTCATATATTGTCCGTATATTCTTTGAAAATGGTACACTGTCGTATCTTTGAATGCAGAAATAGAAGAGTCTGAAAACTGATTCACGGCTTAGCGTATCATGCCAAGTTTTAACATTTATATTGCAAGCCCTTTTGCTATTTATTCGGAAAATAAATTTATCTTAAATTTATGAAGATATCACTCATTTAAGAGAGATATCTCCTTCTCATATCTCTCATTTTTTAAAGAGATATCTCTATGAGAAACATAAACATATTTCTCCTTTTCCTAAAGAGATATCTCTTTCATGAAAAAAAGATATATCTGAATGTTAAGAGGTATCTCTTTTACCTAGAGAAATGACTCTTTACTTTGGGAGATATCGAACCAAGTTTAAGATATACCTCTCAAAGTAAAAACGATATTTCTTAGCTTTCCATGAGAGATATCTCTCAAAGTGAATGAGATATCTTTCAAAATTATCCAAAAGAGATATCTCTCAAGCAAAAAGACATCTCTTTATTACAAAGAGATATTTTTCTTCATTATTTTTATCTAAATTGCGTTTTTAATAACTTGGCCCTTTACAATACTGAAGTAAACTTATTATTTACGGAAGTACATTACAGTGTTTTGAAAATTCGATCGACATATTAATGATATTCTAGATAATAGCTTTAGCTTTACTAAACATGACAAGTTATTCATTGTTGTCAAAATTTCAAATTTTTAATAGTTGATTATTTTTTATCGGAGGAAAATCAGTCATTGCATTTGAGATTCATGTTCACTTTCGCTTTTCTGAATATCATTTTTTAGCACGTTATCAACGTCATTATTATTTGTTTTTCAAACAAGGGATTTATAGCATTTTTGTCTACATAGTACATAAGTTATTCTAGGTATGACACGCGCAGTCTTTTTTCTCATAATAGCAAAATTATTCCAAAGACTTTACTTCCTGTTTCGCTTTCGTTCGTAAAAGAAAAATTAATTATTCTATTTTAAGGATCACTTGAAAGGAGATATCTCTTTCATCAAAAGAGATTTTTCTTTTACCTTAGAAAGATATCTCTTTTTGAAAATCTAAAGAGATATCTCTCTGACTGAGAAAGATATCTCTTTTAACCTTTTTGAAGAAATGTATCTCTGACTTTCAGGAATATCTCTCTTGCTTAAAGAGATATCTCTCTAACTTATAAGAGATTCTCTCTCATAAAAAGGTATCTCTTTAAGCGAGATATATCTCTCTAATGGATCAAAATGTCTCTTTTAGTCAAAGGGCCAAGTTATTAAAAACGCAATTTAGATAAAAATAATGAAGAAAAATATCTCTTTGTAATAAAGAGATGTCTTTTTGCTTGAGAGATATCTCTTTTGGATAATTTTGAAAGATATCTCATTCACTTTGAGATATCTCTATAAGGAAAAAGAGATATCTCTCTATGCTAAAGAGATATCTCTCATATTGAAAAAAAGTTTTATTTCACTAATGAATAATAAAAGGGCTTGTTATGCACATAAACTTAAGAAGTATGAACGAAAGATATTTGAAAAGTGCTGCGATTCTGCATGATGAAATAATATACGATATAAGTAGAAATTTAACCGAGACGCAAATTTAGTGATTTATCCTTAAGGATTGGTATTTTATTTCTAGATAGACGTTATTTTAACGATTTTAAAAAGTTCACTTAAGAAGTTATTACAAAATAAAATGCAATTAATTTTTAGATATATTTATTTTTAGCGATCCTGGCACCCTCGCTAATACTGCCAAAATTAAAGCCTCGCTAAAAATTCTGCTGTTAGTCAATAATACCAATATTTTATGTAGTTCACCAGCAAATTGGTCAACCGGTGTCTACGTATAAAAAGAAATTATAGTACAATCAATAGAGGTACACTGGATTTCTTATGAAGCACATGTAGCTTTGTAAAAAATCATAAATCAATCTGAGATTTTTAACTTGGTTAGAACATTGCACTATAGGATTTTATCAATGGGCTCAACACTGCAAGTTAGTGACTAAGACATCACATGAAAAGTCTAAAAAAAAAACATACTCGATTTGTTGTCATAAATCTCTGTCGATATGTATGTAAATATTATGTCCATCAGTAAATATTGACACTTTTTGTATATATTTTTTCTTAGCAGTAGAGTTAAGGTGACGAATGGAAATATCACGTTTTTTTTTAGATAAAAAAAGCACTTTACAATGATAGGTGTTTATGAAATAGATAACATATAATATCCAAAAAAAGCTTTATGTTTTAATTATAATTGATACTAAGTATATAATCATTTTCTTTCTATGAAATCTTTTTTGGGTGATTTTTTTAAAAATTGAAATAGACCACTGGACATTTTAATAATCATTACTTTTACTTAAATTGTATTACTCTCTGTATTATTTTTAAATATATATCACTCCATTCAAGTCATGGATAGAAAGACTGGAATCAAGGCTGGTAAAGTAAGAGAACTGAAAGACGTCTTTGAAGCAGCTGAGAAAAAAATTTCATTTCAAACAACAGAAGAAAAGCTTCCCTTCAACAAGTAATGTATTGCGTTGATTACTTACATTGTTGATTTGCGCTCAAACTTATTTTTGATGAAATTAAATAAATGACAGTTTGAGTAAAAAGGTACCGGGGTTAACTTTAGTTTATAAAAGTTATTTTTTGTTAATCATATCTTATAAATTCCAGTTGTTTAACAATTCTAGGAGTTATTGATTCCTAAATTTCTGCTACAATGAATAAAAACGGCCCATATAAAAATATATGCTGAAATGTACATGTCACTACTACATAATATACTTGAGAATAAATAAGGCATCAATTCGGTTTCTCAAAGATTGGAAGGCTAGTATCCATAGATACACTGTAACGCAATCGTATGTTATCATTTAAAAGTTGTTTTAAGCTCTTCTGATAGGAGACAAGAAGAGCGTAAGTAATTATGAGGATTCTGTCAGTTTGCAAGCAATTTTCATAAATGCTGTTCCTTCTACATATTTTGTTTTATTTAAATATTATACATCAATCAATACACAAATTGTCTACACTAAATTACATAAATCTATTTATCGCTTTCTTATTTCGATGAATGGTGTTTCCATGGTACCTATAAAATAAATTATTATTTTACTCCTCGATGCCTCTCGGATTTGGGCTGATTTCAACATATTATGTCATTTAAGTAGGCTACACTATGATACTTAGTTCTGATTAGCAGTATTTTAATTGGCATGATTAGTTAAAATAGAAAGAGCGATATATTGTAAGTGTCTCAATTGGCCCCTTAAAATGAATATCTTAATCTTACTTTATATATAGCTTTAATTTGTACAGCTATATATGCGACCTTTATTGGTCATTTTCATTTTGATCAAAATGTCGTTATTTTAGAAATATGACATCATAAAAATCACGTTTTCCTGCCATTTTAGCATATTTTGTAAAAAAAACTGCTAATTTTCAAGCAGTTTTTCTTCCAGAAAATATAGAGCGCAGCCTAGAACAAGCTTTATATTTTTAACAAATATGTATCTATCCAATACTGATTAGTGACAGAAAAATTATGAATGTTCTACACTGCGCTCTATGCTTCCCATAAGAAAAAAACATTTTAAAAAAGGCATATAATTGGCAAAAATAGCATTATTTCTCATGTCATTTACTGCTAGAGAGTGCATATAAATTTGAAAAATATATTAGAATTTTTTGTAATATAATCTCTTCTTGAAAATAAATATCAATTAAACATATCTGAATGTCATTCTAAAATGTTGATTTTTAGGGGGCCAAAATTGGCTCTTAGCATATATACTCCTTTCTTAATATTCTTTTGAAAGGCTACGTCTCCTAAAGTTCAAGTCTCCTTGCAATATTTCTGCAAAGAGAGACTAAATCCAAGATCATTACAGTGTATTCGTTTTGTTCAAGTCCACTTCCTACTTTTCTCCTCCTTTGTTACAAACCAATAGAGCTACATGTACAGTCTCGACAGAGACCCCTTGGGTTATTTCTTAAAATAAGAATTAACAAGATGTGTTTGTGAAACACCGATGCCCCCGTATGGCAACATAGCGAAAGGTTAAGCTTTCTCAATGCATTTTCAATATGTTGGTACTTAAAGGAAGACCTTTTCATGAGAAATACAAATGTGAAATATAAAACCCTAGCATCCCCTTTTCAAGGGATAAGACCAAGGTTACTGTTTTTAAAGGTAGCACAATTTTTTTTTGTTTAATAGTGGGTCCAACTCCAAGGTCAAAAAGTCAAATTCGGTGATATCCAAGGAAAGGTCTTGTCACAAGGAATACACATGTGAAATATGAACTTATTCAAAAGTTTTTGCAAACAAACAGACAGACAAAGAGACAGACAGACAGACAGACAAACGCATATAAAGAAGCACTGATGCAAAAATAAGAATCACTGATGCAAAAATTATCCTTGTATATTTCAGGAGTTACCATTATACTGTATTCGGGGAAATTTTCTCCCCCGTTTTATTTCGCCCCTTTCGCCCTTATACATTTCGGCGAATTCAAAACGGGGCGAATTCAAATAAAACAGTATAATTTCTGAAACAAAACTATGACTGGGCGAATTTAAAACGGGGCAAAATTGTTTGCAAGTGTGGAAGGGCGAAAATTAGACGGGGCGCAAATAACCTTGTATACAGTATTGGATTAGATGAAAAACAAATTTAATATTAATTTATAAAAACCCACAACAATTGTAGCACCTGACTCAAAATTTAGTGAAGATAAAGAACAGTTTGCGATGTAAAAATGTTAACAATCCAAATGTGTGAAGATGGCATAAACCCTTTAATATTCTAACAGAATCAGGTGCCTATAAGGTGTACATGTAAGCATTTCCTGTCAACCTGTCACTTTAGCCGTGGGTCCTATAGATTCGAAAATAGACGCAAAAAATCTGTTCAGTATGAAAGTTCAGTATTAAAAAAATCATAATAATTTGTTTGAACCAAAACAGCCAAAACATAAGTTAATGATAGGTTATATTTGCTAAAAATATTTCATTAACATAACAACCATGGAATTAATTTTTATATAAAGAGTATGTTGAAATCTTTGTAACATCAACTCATCTGTCAGGAGCATGTCTTGAATTTAAAGGCTCGTATTCGGAGTGTGTTTTTGACTATTGAATGGATTGTAGATGTAATTATCATACGCGTATTGTAAATATAATAATAAGGAAAGATATCGATAAAAGGTTGATGTTTAGATATCAAACCTGTAAGAGTACGTGTACACACACTTTGATGTACGCGGGGTTTATACGGTCTCATCCGAAGGACCGATCTCCACGTCCAACAGTGGGATTCGAACCCGCGACGTAAGGATTGACTCCATACTTCGCCACTCTAGAGCAGACGCTCTAACCACTGCGCCACGCGGGCGACCCTTAGAGTTTGGTCCACTTTGTAAAAAGAAAATAACTGAGGCTATAAATTTTGACCAGCTACATGTATAACTACTAGGGCGTTCATATTTCACTGGTGATTTCCTTGTAAAAAGACTTATCTCTTAATACCAATATCTCTACCCTCTTGTAGTTTGGATTTAACCTTGGAGTTTGACATGTATTTTAGAAACTTCATGTAACCGAGCAGTAACAAGACCAGGTCACGATTAAATCTTTATTACATGTAACAGCAATACCCTAAAACAAACTTATAAATATTACATATGATGTTTAAAAAAGAGGTCCAGGGGCCACATCGCAATGGCATGTGTCTATAAAAGAAAATACATGATTATAACCTCAAATAGAATGAAAAATAACATAAGTTATGAAAAAATAACAAGATATGAAAAAGAAAAGTATTTCAAAAGCAAATACCTTTACGGACAGCACGGCCTCGAGAAGTTGTGACCTTGAAAACTGGCTGGCGGGACAAGTAATTTCAATTGAACATGAGTATTTATACCTAGACCTACTGCGCAAGTGGATTGAGTTGATTTTAAAAATACGCCAGTCAGGAGTGTTAGAATCATACTCACTTAATTCAATAATCGAATAAGAAATAAGTTAACAAAAGTGAGTATGGTATTAGCCTAAATAAATATATGAATTAAAATATGTAAATACTTGGTCACACACTCCCCGGCCAAAAAAAAATTGGGCTGTCCTCAGCACAAGTAATGATATAGGTAATTTATCATCACCTGAAAAGCAAAACGATGCAGCTTTCACGTGCAAAAATATATACAAAAATGAATTTCCCAGACACGCGCTAAATTCAACATGGCTCATTCAATTATTATCATAAATAATGCCTTGAAAAATCAGAATTTAATGCATTAAATCTGAAAAACATTCAAAATCATAACATATAATACATATCACTCTCAAAGTTCACTTTCATAGAACAATATATTCCAGAAATATATATACATCACAAGGAACATTTCCTGTTTTCGGATCGATTCACAACTTTTTCAACACATGGGTTTTTCACTTGTGCAACGCCAAACACAGAAGAATTTTGATAAGGAATTCCAGTTAGCACGTATGGAATATCACTCCAATTATCCTGAATTTTATGACGTTTCCGGAAGTTGCGATTTCTAAGATACACATTGTCGCCAACAGAAATTTCTGCATTTGTGATACGTCTGGCATGGGATTCTATTCTCATCTCTGCATTATGTTTGGTTTCTTGTAGTGCACGTTGATACGCAAACTGAATTTTTTCTTTATGTTGTTGAATC
Source organism: Saccostrea glomerata (assembly GCA_003671525.1). Lineage (NCBI taxonomy): Eukaryota > Metazoa > Mollusca > Bivalvia > Ostreida > Ostreidae > Saccostrea > Saccostrea glomerata. Next base: position 721,455 of record PRKT01000217.1, on the reverse strand, counting down.
CATCGGTCCAAGTCCTGTGTTTGACTTCTGTCATCGTTACCCAAGAGAAAATCTATTGGAAGGTACGGATCACGTCCAAACATTTGATAGCATGGTGTAAATCCAGTAGATGAATGAACGGTAACATTATATGCGAAAACCACTTCTCTAATGTAAATTGGCCACCGTTTCTTTCTGTACGGAGATAAAGTACTTAGTAAATTATGTAGAGTTCAATTAAAACGTTCGCATTGACCATTTCCTTCAGGATGATGAGCGGTGGCTCTTGACTTTTTAATTCCATAAATCCTATAAAGCTCTTGTATAATTTCTGCCTCGAAACATCTCCCCTGATCTGAATGAATTCTTTTACATATGCCGAACTTGCAAAACAATTCGTTTACCAAAACTTTGGCCACAGTTTGAGCAAGTTGATTTCTGGTAGGTACAGCTATCGTCCATTTGGTAAATACATCTGTGATTATCAAAACGTTTTCGAAACCTTGCGCTGGTTCTAATACCGTGAAATCAATAGCGACAGTTTCCAAAGGTTCAGAAGCGATCAGATGTTCCTGACGAGTATGGACTTAAGGTGTAGGAAGTTTTGTTAGGCAACATCGCTCACACTTTTTGCAATAGTCCTTGATATCATTGTACATGCCTGGCCAATAACATCGTTGTTTTACTAGGTTCACTGTTCTTTCTATACCTTGGTGTCCCACAGGTATGGTCATGTAAATTTTCCATCACAATGTTTTTCATACACATTGGTAACGCAATTTGTTTCAATTCACCTAACTTTGGGTCTGACACTTTCCTGTTAAGACTCCATCACACACACATACACATTGAATCTGTTTCAGTAATAATCCAGTTATTTTGTCTTGTTGTTTAATACACTTCACAGATGGCACAGTTTTGTTGATCAAGTGTTGTTTTAATGTAGATATTGCTTTAAACAATAAAATGCTTTCTTTGTTTGTTATTACTGGAATGAACGAAAGCAACTGTTGCAGAAAAAATACATAACCCGCGTAAGCGGGTTATGTAAATTTTTTCTGCACTAGCTGCGACCGTTCATTCCAGTAATAACAAACAAAAACATTTTATTGTTTATATTTATATCTGTTTAAATAATCAATTAAAGTAGGATTAAAAAGATTAATTATTGTGTTAATGATGCGAACGTCTTTATACGTTTCATTGATGGAACAGCCACTGATTAAGAAATCTGTACGGCGACATGCCTACTGTAGTTTATGCAGTGATGAACGCAATGGGGTTTCTTAAGAAATAAAGGAGAAAATATTCAGTGGATGTAAATATTTGTCTTTTATCTGTAATTCTTTGATCTCTACTCTGTCAATTTCCGGAAATGTGGACTGTTCAGAAATAATCGCACTTAAAATATCCTTCTGTCTCAAATCACTTGGAATTGAAGATAATCCGGTAACATTGCATAATATTTCAGAACACTGTAATCTCGATAGTACGTCGGCATTTGTATTTTGTATTCCCGAGCAGTATTTAATATCGAAGTCAAAATCTGCAAGTTGTGACGCACAGCGTTGCTCGTAAGCACCAAATTTTGCTGAAGATAAATAACGCAAAGGATTGTTATCCGTATACACAATAAATTTGTTGCAAATCAAGTAATCCCGGAATTTTTCTGTAACACTCCATTTTAATGCCAGTAATTCAAGTTCCATACTACTCAGGTTTTTCATTTTACGTTCGTTTGGATTCAATGTTTTACTTGCGTACGCAATTACTCGTAATTTTCCGTCTTGTTTTTGGGAAAGGACAGCTCCTAATCCATTAATGCTGGCGTCTATTTCCAATATAAACGGTTCACTGAAGTCTGCATAAGCCAATAATGGAGAGAAAGTCAATTTTTCGCTTGTTGACACTCTGAAGTCCATTTTGATTCCAGTTTCTTGTTTGGATGTTTATGAAAATCTCTATTAAGTTGTAACAGAGGAGATGATATTTGCGCAAAATTCTTTATAAATCTCCTGTAGTAACCAGAAAATCCTAAGAATGACTTCAGTTGTTTCAGCGTTTGAAGTACTGGCCAGTCTTTCACACATTTGATTTTTTCTTCATCTGTTGATATGCCATCCTGACTGACAATGTGACCTAAGTAACGAATAGATTTTTTGAAAAAACTACACTTTCTCATTTTCAATTTCAATCCGTGTTTCTTCAAAATGGTAAATACTGTATCTAAGCGTTGTATATGCTCATCCATCGTTTTAGAATACACAATAAAATCATCCAAGAAAATAAGTAGAATCTGAAAAATCTCTTCTCTGAAACACTCCTGCATCAGCCTTTGAAATGTAGCCAGATCATTTGATAATCCGAACGGCATTCTGTTATATTCATATAAACCAAAGGGTGTTGTAAATGCTGTTTTAAAGCGATCTGATTCTTTAACTGGAATTTGATTGTAACCACTAGTCAGATCCATGGTTGAAAACACTGAAGCCCCATGTAGTACATCAAAACACTCTTCTATTCTTGGAAGCGGAAATTGATCACGTTGACACTTTAAACTTAGTTTCCGGTAGTCGACGCATAGCCGAAGACTTGAATTTTTTTTCCTGACCAATACTATAGGAGACGCATACGGACTAGTACTTTCACGAATCACATCTTTTTCAATTAAAATCCCGAATGTGTTGCTTAACTCCCTCGAATTGTCCTGGGGGTATTCTTCTGTACGGTTGGGTTACAGGTATATCATCCTTTGTCCTGATAACATGTTCCACAGTTGTTGTGTATCCAATGTCGTCATCATGTTTAGAAAACACATTTTGTTGTCTATTGAATAAGTCGGTAATTTTATCCTTCATTTCGTCAGTGACGTCTAGTTGATACAGGTAATCTGGTAGCTGAAATTCCTTTGTATCTGATTTTACTTCATGTGTTGCAAAATTATCCGAAATGAATCTTTCATCAGTAAATCCTGTTGATTTGAACTGAACTTTAGAATTATCATTCACCATATCCGCTTTTGACACTATCCCTATTCTCGTTCTGGGTCGTACATAAATATTTTCGTCACCTGCATTAGCAATGCGTACACTACAATGGCCATTTTTCACAGAAACATAAGTATTCACAATAACCAAATGCCTATGTAAATGACTCTTATTGACAAGTGGTTCCACTAATGCATTGTACTCCTTGTGAACTTGCGGTCCCGTGCAATGAACAACCGTTAAGCCTAGGTCACACTGTCACGGTAATAGACACGGATTGCAACGGTTCACCCCGATTTTATAAACCGTAAGAAATCGTGATGCTAATACGAATTTTTGGCGCGAAAAACATATGAAACGGTTGTTTCAAGATTATTGCACGGTTCAACAAGGTTTGGACACGGTTTCATTACGGAACATGCTATTCACGCCACGGACACTGTTACGGGCAACCACGGTATCCCGTAGTGATACCTTATTATGCGACGGTCTTACTAGTGATTGCTAAGCTACGGTTACGGCCAATCAAGTTAATGCTACAACGCCCCACGGCTCTTGTACGAGAATGCCACGAATGAAGAAGATCTTTTAAGACGTGTTACGTCTACGCAAGTAAAAGACATTGGAAAAAATGTAATCGTCATAAAGATCTCTGTACATGGACGCCAGCAATAACATTGTTCAAAAATACCGATATAAAGAGGAATCATTGAGAAATCAAATGTTTTTTTTTTTTACTATTTCATTTCTTATTTTAAAATACAAGTATCTGGTTTTTATTTTTTAAATCCTTATAAAAGTTGACTAACGAGTATTTTCAGATAACTGTTATGTATGAGAAATACATGCAAATGTGTTAAAAGCTATGGAAATTTATTCAATATATCTAGATCTATTCTATATTAACATTTTAGTATATTCACTTTTACAATAAAAATCAACGTGTTTTCATTCAATATTTTTGTGATTTATTCAAATTTAGTTAGGTTGCCAAGACACTCTTCCTGTATTCGAGTGTAGTAGCTAAGGTCCTGATATATACTCGATTTAGATTTAACTGGCGGCCAATTGGAAGGGTGTTACCACTACTAAGTATCATTTGCCTACACCAAAATTTGGTAGTCTCTCAAGAATCTAGAAATGATCATACGGATGAAAGATATGGAGATAATGAACAGTTTTCAATCTCAAAAGTCCATTCAAACATAAAAACCGGGAGAAAAGCAAACACGGACCTCTAAACTATCAGAGGTGGGATCAGGTGCCAAGGTGGAGGGAGCAGCCCCCAGCGACCGGTCACATCCGCCGTGTGCTCCTTGATTTGATCGGGAAATAACGGAAAAGGCAATACCGTCATCTGAAAGTGCAAAGTGACACCTTTTTGTTTTTATTAGCTGGGATTGAATGTGTTGCTGGTAATCCTTCCTAATACTTTCATAGTAACTGCTTCATGTTTGTCATCAATTAAAGCGCATCGATACAATGCATATGGTTTGACAGCCATCAGTAAGGTAATACCAGTTTTAACTCATCATACCCAAACTGTTTTCTACTTTCTTTTCCTTCTTCCGTCTTCCCTGGTATAAAAAACATGTGACACAACAATGAAGTTCTGTGCTTTCTGTCCGTTCAACTATGAGTGCAGATTCAGAAGCCGAATCCTGTGCTCATGGTCATGTGTAGAGTCATGAACAACAGATAACAATGACAAGCAAAAATTGTGACAAAAATGTTTAAAAAATAACTGAAAGATCGTAAGCTATCGTATCCAATCGTAAAATTGCCGTTAAAACACGTGATTAGACGTCAAAACCCTTACTGCTGCCGTAATTACAACGTAAGAAAAAACGGTTCGCCGCCATTATTCGTGAGTCTCTGTATTGTTTCCTTGTCGCTTTCCTACTACAACCTAGACAAAATTTGCGGGGTTTACGGTTAAATACGGATTATCTTGTATAATCGTATATTTTCCCTACTACAGTCGTCGAAATCCTTGAGTAAGCGTAGACCTACGTATCACGGATAACCCCGATACATCACGAAAGTGTTTACGGTGGTCCCACGGTGATGGTAGGCATACAGCACGGGGTAACTACGATATACAAGAAATGAAGTTTCATTGCGGTTTTCCACGACTGTTTTGAACAGTTCAAAACAGTCGTAGCAATTTACGGATCATTCAGGAGTAATCCGAGTAAACAGGGCTCACCACGGTAATAATAACGGACTGACTGCGGATGTCTAAGAATTTTCACGGATCCCTAAATCGTACCTTACCTTGATCTAAAATCGTGACAGTGTGACTGGGGCTTTACACTGTGTGGGTGAATCACAATAAGCTCAGCACTGTTCACTCGAGCGAATCCATAGGTAAACGATCGCTGATCTTTATCGATAGACGCAAAAATGTTGGACAATTGTTGATCACTAAACCGACACTCACTGGAGACTCCCGTGTTCGATTTGTTTTCTTGAAAGAGAATTTCTTTCCACATACCAATTATATTCATTCCGATAACACCAGGTTCTTCCTGTTTTCGTTGTTTAGTGAAGTGGTCTGCCGGATCTTGAACTATGAAAATTCCACGCTAGGGAAGCACTTTGGTTAAACAAATAACATCACTTTCAAGGTATCCAATGTATGGTATGTTAATTCCATTTGCTGCTTTCAGTTGAACTTTACACGGGGTCAAAGATTTTCCATGTTTTTCCAAATATTCTCTATAGAAACTTTCTGTTATTGTAGATACGTTAGACCCGGAATCAACTAAACAAGGGATACTCACATTTTCTATTACAATATTAATCACCGGACATGCCCCAAGCATGTGTGAAATTCCAGGACAGCCCTTTGTTTTCCCGTCTACCGTCGGACTCGGGTCGATAGTGGGGCAAAGTTTTCCTGCTGTGTTCCTGTATCTTTTCTTTTTGGACAATTCCGTGAAATATGACCGAATTCCTGACAATTGAAACATTTTCTGTATCCATCAGTGAATCTATTTTGCGTCGTCGTAGGAGGAGTTTTCAAAATATCTGTGAGTTGATTAATTGGTTTTTGTTGTTGTTCAATAACAGACATAAGCTTGTTGAATGAAGTTGAATCTTCACTTTCCGTTTTCTTTTGTTCCGATTCCGAATGCGGCATTTTCACACCTTCCTCACTTAATAATATGGCCTCTTCCCGTAATGCATAGAAATCACACTTCTTTGATTTACGTACTATTTTCTTTATTTCTCTCCTGATGTGCGCATCTCTTAGATTTTCGGAGAAATGTTCACATAACGTGCGTTCCTTATGTCTGAAAACCGATGAATCCTTACGAATAATCCTTTGGAATAAATCAAGTAAGGTGTTGGAGTATTTTCGGATAGATTCGTTTGCTCCTTGTTTACAACCAAAGAAATTTTTCTGTAGTATGGTAATGGATTCCTTGTCACCGAAGGCTTTACGTAGACATTCCAACATTTCATTTGGTGCTGAGCGAATATCCGAGCGAAATTTCATTTCATCCTTAGCTTCACCCTCAAGATGTGAATAAATTAGATCACATTTTTCAGCCACAGAATATGTATAGCATGGAACACAGAAGCCAGCTCGTCGATCCAATCATCAACTGGTACATTATTTCCATTGAACGTTTGAATTTTTCGATCTTTGAAATAAGGATTCACAAAGTTGGGAACATCACGTTTTAAATCACATTCCAGTAATTCCTTTTCAAGCTCATGAACACGTTTTTGTAACTCTCTCTTATTTATTTTGCTCATTTCACAATAAATATTTTTCAAAAGAATAAATTTGATATTAAAAAAAATCTGATCTAAAATAACATCTTTTAAACTATTAAACCCCTTTTCTGTAAATAAATGTCAAATGTAAATGATAATTTAACTGTCCAAACTTGAGAAAAAAAAATTAAAGTTCAAGTCATACACAGTTCATGGGTCAAGTCCGTGGTACACCGCCAGCCATCTTGGATTTCCCTATCGTCCGTCGTAGTTTATCGTCGCCTTGAGACTGTTTCCCCCGTTAATATTGCCTCCGTAGTTTGTAGTCGTTCAGTCCTCGGGATTTACGTGCTTTGTCATTGCCGTTTTAAGTGACTGCTCGCAGCGCCATATGTAACCGAGCAGTAACAAAACCAGGTCACGTTTAAATCTTTATAAACAGCAATAAACGACAACGGCATGTGTCTATAAAAGAAAATACATAATTATAACTTCAAATAGAATGAAAAATAACATAAGTTATGAAAAAAATAACAAGATATGAAAATGAAAAGTATTTCAAAAGCAAATACCTTTACGGACAGCACGGCCTCGAGAAGTTATGACCTTGAAAACTTGCTGACGGGACAAGTAATTTCAATCGAACATGAGTATTTATACCTAGAACTACTGCGCAAGTTGATTGAGTTGATTTTTAAAAACGCCAGTCAGGAATGAGATTACAAAGCGTGTTCGACAAAAGCCTTTACAAAATGTTAGAATCATACTCACTTAATTCAATAATCGAATAAGAAATAAGTTAACAAAAGTTAGTACGGTGTAAGCCTAAATAAATATATGAATTAAAATATGTAATTACTTAGTCACATTCACATCTGCTTTACGGTGCCATTCGTGGGCTTGAATGTTTCACAAACACGTTTTTGTTTTCGTAGTATATACTTTATTTTTTTAGCATTTCTGTTAATTTTGTATCGAGGGCCATAATTATATCAAATTTTATACCTAAAAACGAAAATATGTTTATATGTTAATATTTACATTTCCAATGTCTTTGTCCGAGATAAAATTACCAATTGTAAATGTAATTGATTTCCTCATGAATGTTTTGGCGCGGTTCCAAAAAAAACCACGTGCAAGGCGGGACAACACCTAGAGAGAAGCAGGCTTGGAGCCCGTGGATTGGCGGAATCAAAGCATGTAAATATAAGGAATGACTGTCTTATTTTTCGAATTCATGAAGATGATCAATGGATTGGCTTGTGTGATAATTTTATGCATAAACGCTTTCGGCGTTTATGCAAATTATCACACAAGCCAATCCATTGATCACTTCATGAATTCGAAAAATAAGACAGTTATTCCTTAAATAAGGCAGTGGTATACAGGGTCACCTCAAGCGCCAATCGAATGGAAGAAAATAAGAGAAGGAAAGGATGACAAGATGAAGCATGCACATTGTGAGAAAAAGGATGCACGTTGTGAGAAAAAAGTTGCACGTTGTGAGAAAAAGCAAGTTTTACATCTTGATTCATATCTTCAGTCGTATTTTTTTTATTTTAGGAATTCAAATTTAAAATTGTTATTTCTCTCTAGTTTAGTAAATTATTTCAATCTTGAGGTTAGCTTATATTAGTTTATGCATTTTGGAAATTGTCAAATCATGGAGTATTCTCCTTTGGATTCCTTGACAATCCATTCCAAAACAAAAGATTAACCTCCAATTTATTAGTTTTTAAATGTTGTCATTCCAAAAAATTTACATATAATTGATGAAACAAATGAATTTAAGTTGTCATTGCAAATCATCATGTGTTTAAAATTATAATTGCTTATTGTTATTCTTATTGTTTAATATTTTAATGGCGTCACTAACTTACCATACAGTGCATAACAATGTGAAGTTAGGCCTTCTTAAAAGGCCTAGACACAAATTTGACTGTAATATTTCTTTCAAATTGTGTGTTTATACATAGTATCCAAGTTAAGTGTAGCTATATCATTTCTCGTGAAAATATAATGACTTTAACTTAATTTCTCTAGAAATTCTTTAAACTACTGAGTAGAAATATGAGAAAGCAAAACAAACTCCTCAGAATTGCCAGTTCTTGCAAATTGATGTATGCAGAGTTTAACAAAACGAACATACACACACTATTTTAAAAAAGGCAAGGGCTCTCTTATTGTTTGTGTTTCACTGGGTATGTTCAATTTATTGAATTCTCCACACATCACTTACCACGGACTGACAACAGTTGTCAATTAATTATGCTTTCTACTCTGAATTTTCTGGATTCAATATTATAGTTTTAATATATTTATTCAATACATAAGAAATTGCTTCATTTCTCTTGTAAAAAGAAAAAAAGATTGTTTTGAGAAAGTGAAACAATAAATCAAACCAAATTTTGCAGTTTCAAGAATTTTCAGATAAAATTACTCCGTGTAAATTGCTATATCAGCATATATGACATTGTATTTTACGAAAAAATTGAAAAAAATATTCACTTCAAATGTGTGTCCAAGCTCCTTTAACTTAAATATTATTGAAATATTGCCGAGTCGGTGTGAACAATTCATAATCAAACAATGAACTTTAGCTTAATTAATTTGATAAGTTTTATTCATAAATGAAAATATATATTCCTTATATTTGTAATACTTAACTTTACGTCTAGAACGAAGCCGACAGAACCAGTTGATGCATGCAATTGCAAGATAACATCAAGAGTTTCAACTTCTATTGAATCCTTTCAGGAAATGTAAGAATATACATTGTAGATATTGTTCGTTTAAAATGAATGAATATCCTTTAATACATTTCATATTAAAAAACAAATGAGAAATAATATTGAAAATTAACTGAAAAGATTACAATTGAAATATTTATATTTATACCACTGCTTGTCATAGTTTAAACTTATATATGACAAAAAAAAGATTTCCTAATTACATAAAATTATCGATTTTTACTTAAGGTTTCATAATTTCAGGTTGAAATCTTCTACAGAAGCAAGACAATCGTCTATCGATATAATTGATGTTATGTTTGATCTTATACAAAATTTTCTTTCTTCGAGTGAATTTAAACCACATGTGTCCGAATTATCTCGAACCTTTCCTCATTTTTTGGATGAGCTTCAAAAAAGACAAAAGGATTTAAACAGGAAAGACCTCTGTATAATTTTTGCAGGTAAACATAAATGCTATCCCTTTCTACTAATTTTTTAATTATATTATCCATATAATCATGACATAAAAGAATCAATTTTGTCTGACGTTCCATAAAATATTGTAGGCGAAACCAGTGGAGGAAAATCGACTCTTGTAAATAGACTGGTCAAAAGAGAAATATTTAAGCCAAATATTGGCGAGACAACTGCAACAATCTGCAGAATTCGGAATTCAAATGATCCTGAGCGGGTAAAATGCAAATTAGTAGATAAAAACAATCACAAAATAAAAGAAAAGAGTTTTGATTCTGGACAGGATCAAAAGATGAAAGACTATCTTGAGAAATACGTTGACAAAAATGCTTCTGACGAACTTACATCTGTAGACATCGATCATGTTGATATTTGCCTCTGTGTTCCTTTTTTAAAGGTAAGAAGAATTAGAAAATCTAATAAAATTGAATCAGTAATTCTACCACGATTATTGCTAAGAGCAAAGGAAACCGGCGGACATTATTCTCTAATAAATCAGAAAGGTCATCAAAAAATTATCAGATCAGAAACACACATTAAATGCGTACTAAGAGAGAGTTGGAGTGTGACACCTATTAAAACTATTAATATACTGACACCCTACTTACGGGGGAAATAATTATGTAAAGTATAAAAGAATTTTGTATCTTAAAATTATGAATATCTTCAATTAGGTAAACATCGGTAATTTAACGGTTGAACGATTTCCATACCATAACTCGAAGTCAATTTTGAGTCTGCTTAACAGAAATCAAAAATTGCATGTTTTAACAAAACATTTGGCAATATTATAGAATTTTAAGGTTTTTTTACTGTTCATCATAAGTAATGCAGCAATATTTCAAAAAATAAACTCGCCTTTCGTTTCCCGAAACGATGCTAAGGCTACTTGAAAATGGCTTAGTCACGCGTTTCCTTTGCTCTAGCTGAAAAATTTCAATGTAAAGGTGAAGGAGAGTTGCTGATGCAAAATTTCATTAAATTACGCCTCAACAAGGTCTTACGTATCATATGCATTAAGGACAGTCCATGTACCGGAAGTCCAAGGGTGGCTACACTGCTCTAAGTTACAGAAACTTCGACCTAATCATCTGAAAAATGGGCATTTAAAAACGCTAAAGAATAATTCCTTCGCTCAGATGTCGTTATTAATGAACCTATCGTAGAAATTAAGCTGTAATTGTTGTTTAGGGCAGTCTTGCACGTTTGACTTGAAAAGCTGGGAGGGGGGTTTTAACAGTCATATTTTACTTAGTAAAGTAAACAGACAAACATTTAACATTTTTATCAAATCTCTGATTTTCTGAAAAGTGAGTTAGGCCTTACTTTATTCGCTTTTGAAAATCATAAAATAAAAAAATTGGTAGATTACTGCTTGTTACTGCTTGTTACGTTTCTTTTGTGTGTCAGTATATTACGTCTTAGCAATGTGTCGGTACCAGAAACAATGTTGTGTAACGTTGTGTATTTCCTCAAATGTTTATTTCTGAAAGCTCAATACGGCTGTTCCAAGGACCCCCTAATACATTTGTGCACTGTGTGTTCTAACGAATAAAATAATGAAATATAATTTTTAAAAATTGTATTTCAATTATTTATAATTTTAGAATTACATAATAAACAATTTAAAAAATAATATAATGAATTTTACTTCTAAAGAAAATATCTATCGTCTGCATTCCATTCTGATCGCGATCGATAGTCTGCGATCGATACACATGTAAACAAACATGCCGATGTACAAACAAGTAGATCCTCTGCCGATTGGAGAACGTAATTATTACAAATCAGAAAGGGTACAGATTATAGATTATCATCAGCCTGACCCAATGATCGCTCGGCAATATGTAATTGCCTCTTTAATAACAGGACAAATCCAGCGAGTATTTCGAGCGAGTAGTATCAGCACCCTTTCAACACCCCATCCAGCCCAGATATAAACGATGATGAGCAGCAGCTCCAGATATTATTGGCTGATGAAATGGAAGAAACCCTCCCCGACTCCAGTAAAACGGAACGGTTTGCTACAAGCAGTGAGGAAAATCTAAGAGAGCTGGAGAATGCCCGCATGGAAGTTACCACTGCCAAGCAGACCACATGGGCTGTAAAGCTCTTTACAGGTGCCAATCTAATTTTGTGTTGCACTCTACACATTGAAGCTAGTTTCATTATTCAAGAATCCCTCCCAGCTTAAAATTACAATAGTTACCCCCTCTTACAGTACAATAAACTTTTTTTCATATCTCGGAATCAGAATCAAAAATTTTTATTCAAATTGCATTTTGAAAACAAATAACATGAGCTCTGTAGAGCTTTTGACTGACCTAATAAGACATATACATGAAATACAAAAATGACAATTGAATATACACTTTTAATACTGTTGAAATAACAATGGAATGCGACACAACAGACATTATGATAATCTACAAACACAAAAACAACAACAAAACAATATCCCAAAACCCAATCCTCACCCCCTCACCCCAAATGATTTTTTTGGCAACCCACAATGTGACTTTTTTTAACAACTCAAGTACAGTTTCTCCTTTCAAAGAAATAAATTGTACACTGTTACAATTGATTTAATCACAATGCAGATGAATTTATCTCTTTTTAAAGACAAAATCCTAAACTGAAAACATCAAAACTGAAATGAATCTCTTTTTTTAGACTGGCTTTCCCAGAAAAAAAGGTCCATTAATTTTGAATTGCGGTGTTTCTACGCTGAGGCAAGGACAAAAAATGGCAACCAGTATTCCAAGTACGCCTTAGTGTCAATAAGGGCAAGCATCAATAGACATTTGACAAGCCCCCCTTACTCTCGAGCTCTAAACCTTATGAAGGATAAAGAATTTATGTCTGCTAATAACGTTCTAATAGGGATAGTAAAATTTCGTAAGCGAGAAGGGGCAGACAAAACAAAACATCATCCTCCAATCTCTGAGGGAGATATGCAGAAAATGTACTCCTCTGGGGTTTTGTCGATCACGAACTCCACACCACTAGTAAGAAAGGTGTGGTTCGAGATTATGCTTCACTTCTGTAGGAGGGGGAGGGAAAGTCTTCGGGAACTAACTGCGCATTCCTTTCTTTTGCACAAGGATGATTCAGGCAAAGAATTTTACACTAGGGCCTACAATGAGGCTGATAAAACACACCACGGTGTTGATTCCAGGGAATCCGTTAAGGAAATTCGGATGTACTCGATGCCTTACTCCTACAAGTAAGAACCTCGGTTAACGTCCCTATGCTCCTTATATACCTCGGACTCTTACATCCAAAGGCCATTTTCTAACGAGCTCGTTCCGCCCGAGATTTTGGGTGGAACATATTATGCGTGAAATTATCTGTTAACAAGTAATTTTCAGGTACCTACGTGTTTGCATGAGGTATAAAAGTCACAAGAAATAATAAAATCCATTCTATTCGGTGTGCATTATTGTTTATTGATGAAAATTGTCATTATTTCAATTTGTACTTTCGATTAGACTTCACATTTATTTTGCGGATTGCTAGTCAGGAAACGAAATTTTCGTTGCGTTAAACTAGTTTCGTTTCGTCAGATTTTCTACATTCCATTCCCGAATTTGAAACATACTTCTGCTTCGATTTTAAAAATTATGGATTTATTGCTAATATGAGAGATAAACATCGTTCTATGCGTAAGTTTTATCGTAAATAGTGAATATTTTATTGTTTGCGTGCCATTCTTAATAAACAAAGCCTTATTTTTAATTAAATAAATTATTTCCACTTGGGGTTTCAGCGGCGAGAATTTTTACAATGGATCCTAGAGGTTACGCGGCGCCAAGTCAAAAGTATCTCGCCGTGAACCTCTAACATGCTGGAGTACTCGATGCCTGAATGTGATCTGTGTCCGGTGAAATCAGTTGTATATGTCAAAGCGCAACCCCAAAAATGATGCTTTCACTCTTAAAAAAGTTTTACTTAGTAGTCATTTTTTACTTGAAATAACAAAGATAAGTAATAGATAATTACTAAGCATTTACTTAAAATTTAAAATCAATTACTGAAATATATGTCAATTACTAGATTCAAATGTTTTACTTGATTTTTGTATTTTAAAGAATTGTTTTACTTACACACTAAAATGTTTTACTTAGTAATTTATATTTACTTAAATTTGTGTATATAAGTAATAACATTACTTGGTCTTTACTTACATTTTACCACTATTTACTATATAATTAATATTTTAATGCCCCCGTAAACGAAGTTTCGGGGGTATATAGTTTTTGTCGTGTCCGTCTGTCTGTCTAGCTGTCTCTCTGTTTGTCTGTTTATCCGTAGAAACTTTAACCTTGCCCATAACTTTTGATTTAGCGGAGCTATGACTTTCATATTTCACACGTGTACTCCTTGTGACAATACCTTTCTTTGAATATCACCAAATTTGACCTTGACCCACTTATACACAAAAAACCCTAACTTATTCTTTATCCAAATCTTTTGAACAGTAAATACCAGGACATTTATTCTTCACATATATATTTTTTGTTGAAAGAACTTTCATTGAATACCAACAACTATGAAATTTTGACCTTGACCTTGGAGATTTCTATCCTTGTGAAAAAAAACTTTAACCTTGGCCATAACTTTTGAACGGTAAGGAATAGTGCTTTCATACTTACATATATGTAATCATTTTGAGAAGACCATTTATAGGATACCAAGAACTTTGACCCTTTGACCTTGACCTTGGAGTTTGACCCACTTTTAAAAAGCAAACCTTGATCGTAACTTTAAAAGGATTAGAATTAGTGCATTCATACTTTACATAGTTCATCCTTGTGACAAGACCTTTCTTTCGGTACCACCAAATCTGTCCCTTTGTCCTTGACCTTGGAGTTTGACCTACATTTCAAAATTGGTAACCTTGACCATAACTTCTGAAGGGTTGAGGCAAGTGTTTCCATATTTCACATATGTATTTTTTGTGGTAAGACCTTTCATTAGATACCAATAACCTTGACCTTTTGACCTTGGAGATATCAAGAAATCCCAATAATTTAAATTTGCATATAAGAAAAGTTTAACCTTTGCTATGTTGCCATACAGGGGCATAAGTGTTTCACAAACACATCTTGTTTGAATTGAGTAATTGATTTACTTAAAACAAAAATTCATTTACTAAATCAAGGAGAATTCAGATCAGTAATTACTTAAATATGGTAGTCTAATCACTAATTGTCTGTGAGGAGGAGTTATCTTTCTTCTAAATATTCCTTCATGTGAAAAAAAAAGTCACACTAATAAAAATGCGATATTAAGTACTTGAAATGTTTAACCATGCATTTTTAAAATGGTCCTTAAAAAGATACAACTTATTCAAGTTTTAATGCTGTCGAAGTTGGAATCAAATGTTTTATTGTTATATATAATAAAACAATTACAGAGAAATTGGCAAAAGAAATAGAAAGTATAATTGTTTCCATCATAAGTAGATTTCTTCTATTAAACTATTCAGAGGGCCCAATTAGGGAACTCTGATAAAGAAATCTGTGAGTAGATCTCACATGTCAGAGGGTCGGTACCTTGCAGTGTTTCTAGTAAATAATGTCGATTTTAGTAAATATGATAAGCATTTCATTTACTTAGTATTCTTTTGAGTAATAATATTCTAGATTTTAATTAATTTTAGAATTACATTTACTTAGTAATAATTCATAAAATTTAGTAAATAGAAAGCATATTATCTCTAAATTAAGTAATAATAATTTAACAAAAATGAGTAGTTCATTTACTAACTTAAAGTAATACAATTCCTATAATTTAAGTAATTCTATTGATACTTAGTTAATCATTTTATAAGTAAATGAATTCATCCTTATTACTAATTATGTTTACAATTACTAACCATGATAGTCATTTACTTGCTATTCTGACTAAATGGATTACTAATAATTACTAGTTTTTCTTAATCTAATATCTTATTTTAAAAACAACAAGTAAAACTTTTTTTAGAGTGTTCTTCCAGCGGCTGCTGACAAATTTTGAGTCAGCCTACAATGTGTGGTATGTTAACGCTCCCATGGGATATCACATCCGTGGAAACATGATGGCCAACATTTCGAAAGCTGCTGGATTATCAGTGATTTACACGAATCATTGTGTCCGAGCCACTACAGCCCCCGTGTTAGCCCAGGCTGGAGTAAGCTCTCTTGGAATTATGTCCGTCAGAGGTCAAAGGAATGAGAAAAGCATTCAAAGTTACGTCAATGCACCCTCCGTGTCACAGCGCCGTAACTACAGTGAAACCCTTTAGAGTGTTGCAACTGGTGTGGTCAATCACGTAAGTGTCGGTTCTTCGGCCACTCATTATCCGTAGCCACTCCATGTTCAGTAGCCACCACTTCATCAGTAGCTGTTAGGGAAGTGTCGGAGAGCACAATGCTTGGTGGTGGAACACTCTACTGTACATGTGTTTTAACATTCCATGTTGCAGGAGAGGGTCAACTGCACATAAATGTGCATGCTGTATCTGGTAGTGAAAAGAAATAAATGGACAAGTGTTAAAAACTTCAGTCCTCTCTAAGTTAAAACTTATTACCGTTTAAACTTCTACATAAATTGACATTTATTGAATTTTCTTGAATTACTATTTAATGTGTTTTTATGTAATAATCGATATTAAAGTTTATGAGAATTGAGAATCGTTTTACTTCATTAAATACATGTTATAATCAGGGGATGACAAAATCCATTGCCACACTCAGAGCTAGTGAATTTTAGGTGTGGGCAAGTGAAATTTTATCAACCAAAAAAATTTCTTATCAAAAATTAAATCAATGTGTAAGCTATAGATTTAAGCTGGGCAGAGAGACTTGCTCTATCTACACAGTTTTAAACTTTTGTCTCCCTCTTTTTTTTTTAAAAAATATTCATACAAAATGAATTTCTGGTAGGGCACGCGAAAATTCAGAAAGGACAAGTGAGTTTTAACCGTGCACTTGCCCTTTCACAAGTGCCTTAATATCTATGTGTCAGCCCCTGATTATATACTTGATCAACTGTTGATGTGTGTCGTCCACTTTGTTCGCCATTGTTTATACTGTTATCAGGTTATGGGCATAGATCTACATCATTACATGTCGTGTCTCATATTTAAGATAATTCAAATACGCGGTTCCACAAAATTAAAAATGTTTATTTTTTCTAAAAAAATCTCTAATATTGTTAAAACACAAAGCTACAAATGTTTACAGTTCGCACGTTGTAATCAACAACGCTCGAACATGCGAGATTTAGGTAAAGTAGATAACTGTATATTTCGTTCTTGTTTGCACATATGCAATGGAAATCAGAAGTCAGACACTCCATATAAACATTATTCCCTTTAAAACCAAAAGTAATAAAAGAAAAAATATACTGGGTATTTCGTCTTACCTTAACACTTTTTGTACGCTACGTTTCAGAACGTGTTGACCCAGCCATACTACAAGCATAAGCTTCTGGGTTAATCGGAACAGCCGTCTTAGCCAATCAGAAGCAACGCCCTTGACATTAATGACCTACTTAGTCTCTCTATAGACGAAATGGCAAACTGAAATTTTTATATCGTGGTAGATTACAAATAAAGTTCTTGTTATCGTGCATGTTGCAGGATAACCTCCTTGGTATCGAAATGTTGTCTGAGGTATAAAAGCCTCGGCTTTTAATATTTCAGACAACATTTCGAGACCGAGGAGGTTATCCTGCAACACACACGATAACGCGGACTTCATTTCTTAAATAAACTATATCTCTGCAAATGTTGTAGAAGGTAAATTAAACAAATTAAGTCAATGACTTTACAGCGAGCAGAACGTGCCTAATTAACATGCATATGCCATTATCGTTGTATGACATGTGTCAGCTGAATTTCGAATGTTGAGAAAAACATAAGGACTTGGTACTTTGTACATGCCACTAAACCAATAAAATACATGTATTGGTATTTAATATTCAAGATGAATAACATTAAACATTCCATTATCTTAAGGGTAACACAATGATTGTTGACACTCCCGGAATAGGAGGGAGCGTGGACCTGTCAGACAAAATGATGAAGTATCTACCTAATGCTGTTTCCTTCGTATTCGTCTCCAATGAATCAAATGCTGGAGGAGTGCAGAATGATAGGGTAATTATCAAAATTCCAGTGTTCATTTAAAGGACTTATTTGTAGGAATAATTTAGACAAACAAGGCTTATTTTATACCTATTCCAATATCTGCTCATATATTGCTATGTACATATACGTTTCATTTAATTTCATCAACAACAAGTTTGTTATCTATTTTTATCTTGTGTCATCAAAAAAAAAGAAATAAAATGACAATATTTTTATGTAGCTTGTGAAAATAATTGAAGAAGTGGTGCGATTACATGAAGAAAGGGATATAACTTGTTTTGATCCGAGGGATGCTTTGTTTGTTTCAAACAAATGGGATGCCATTCATCAAACTGAAAGGAAGAAGGCGATGGATATTGTTAAACGAGAACTTGAGAAGCACTGGCCTGTTTTGTCTTCTGAAAATATTTTCACGACAGCCCTAAGGAGTGTAAGGATATTAATGGATATAAATGATTTTATGTTGGATTTCAATACGCACTCTTTTCCTCACAATTTTATCAATTCCCTCTTGGAATAGTTAAAATGATGCACATATGTGTATTTTAAAGATATTCTTTTAGTTTCAAACAAACAGTACTATTACCATCAACTACATGTAGAAATACTGATTTCAGTTTAATTCTAAAGCAAAATATTGATCATTAACTTTTCTAAAGATTGGTATTTTAAAAATATTTGTTTGAATATCGTCTCTCAATGCGATTATATTGTTTATCGGAAGCACCTTCTTTGACGCTGTTTGGTTTTTGTTCATTGCTATTTATAGTAAGATAGTCGATCATGAGGCCAATAGCTAGGACTTTGCTTTCAGCAAAGCCCGGCTAAAATTATTTGATGTTTAGGTAGCAATCCCTAACAGTTAGGATACAAGATATGTTAGTGAAACACTATGCGCCAAGTGGCAATAAAGTTTGGAAAAGCTATTTTAGCATATAGGTCACAATCATGGTCACGAGGGCATTGACCTTGGTGTTATTTGAAAGGACTTAATGGAGTATACATATCAAATATGAAGTCTCTATCTCCTATGGTTCAAAGTTATGGCGCTAGTTTGGAAAGCTAATTTTAACATATAAGTCATAGTCAAGGTCACAAGGTCATTACTTGTAGGGCTAAAGACTTAATAAGTGGAGGATGTATACCAAATATGAAGTCTGTATCTTATACATGTATTAATCAAGATATTGTGAAAATTCGAAAAAGCTACTTTTAGCATATACATGTAGGTCACAGTCAAGGTCAAGAGGGCATTGATCTTGATGTCGTTTTAAAGAGCTTTATCAGTGCTGTATGCGTACCAGACATGAAGTCCCTATCTCTCATGGTTCAAAAGTTATGGCTAAGGTTAATTAAAAAATAGACATCAATGTTAAAAAGTTCTCTAGGAAATAAACTTTAAGTTGGTCACGTGATCAAATCCTATGAAGTCCGAAGGGCTTCTCAGTAGATTTGATCACGTACCAACTAAAAGGTCTTTCCCCAGTGAACTTTGTAACATTTTTATTCAATACTTATATTTATATTTGAAAACGAGTACATTTCGAGTTAAATTGTATTTATTACACGAACGGGCCAATGTATCGCTATGTAGTGACGCGCAATGACCTAGAAATTGTTTGGTCAAAATATCACATCGCTCTGTGATCCGGTCGCGCTATAATCTTTGACCCCTAATGTGAAATTCACACAGAACAGAACGTATTTTCTATTCAATATGTTCATCAAAGAAAGATATTTGCAAAAGTAAGTATAATTGATTACAGACAGACAAGACAAAAAAATATATATACGCCCCGGATCTATCGCTTCGGGCGCATAAAAAAATCTATGATTGAATAGTAGGATCTAATTGGCCGAGGCCAATCAATGTAGAAAAGATACTACGTTATATTTACCTGCATGTGACCTTCTAGGTGAATATAAGGATTTTAATATGGCATATCTATAGTTCCTTTACAATCCATAGGAGGGCAAACTGTTGAGAACACTACATATTCACCAGGGGCCTGTTTAACAGAACGAACATTTGCAAGCGCTCGCAAACTTTTCTATTGGAGGTATAAGGAATTTTGGCGAGCACTTGGTAACGTTTGCTCTGCTGACCAGCAGCGGCATTGTGACGTCACAATCATCACTTCAAATAACTTTGTAAATAATTGTTGCAAAGGCCACATCTAGCTGTTTATCTGAACAGGAAAAAAGTTTGAGAAACCATTCACAGGACTATATCGCAAACATTTGGACGCCTTATATTTAAAGCAACCCTGACATGGAAAAACGTGAGAGTTACAATTCGTAATCTTGACATTTTTTTTATTTCCAAAGACGAATTCGAAAGTTTGTAAAGGATAATGTTGTCTCATGCAGCCTTCAATGTCTTAGTAATTCAATTCCGGACTATATAATAAAACAATACTTCAATGTGAACTATGAAACAAAGTAATATCAGGCTCTTTTTACGATCGATTTCTTTAGGAAGGGGCATATGAAAAAAGACAGTTGACTTGTCATGGACAAAAAGGAAATTCTACATGCTTAAAGATTAGTTTGTTATATTTTAGTTTAGTTACATTTGGGTAGGGAGGATTGAGGCCAATTTATTGAGAAGCAGTCTTTCAATAAGCATTTTTTTAAAATACAAGTAAGAGTTTTCGTTCAGAGAAAAAAGTTTTTTGAGTTCATGCTACCCCTACCATCACCTTCCCAAATTATATACAGTCAAACCTGTTTTAAGAGGAGAACGACAAATTGGACACATAAGACAGATGGACTCTTATTCCAGGTTTCAAACCAAGGAATAAAAAATTGCGACCACAGTTGTATACATGTATTTATTTTCAAATTTATCCAAATCCACAATTTCAACACCTTTAAAAAATTAGGAAGTTTGAAGTCAGACGAGATCCTATTTTTAAATTTCATTTTAGGAAAAAAATCTATTATACTAGTTTTTTTATTGTTGTTGTTGTTTTGTGTTGGTTATTTTAATTTTAACAGCTAAATAGGAATAGTATTTACATCACAAAAAATCATGAAATGTTCTAACAAAATACATGTAGCATTTCCCTGATGCTGTGCAAAGCTTTTTAGTTTTGCTAGATATGCATTATATAGTGTTATAGCTCAGGACTGACCACTTGACTTGATAACCTCAGACGAAATTGTAAAATTTTATTATGTATTGAGTTTATATCATGAACATATTCAACAACTGTTCATCAACTTACAATTTTGTAAACAATAAATAATTTAATCATATTAATTAAATCATTGAATCCTGACAGAATTCAAATTACACTCGCAATTATCGGTAATTACTCATTATCAGCTGTTCAAATTTGGCTTCTCGAGGATACGAGGTCACGTGCCAGATGGAAGTCTAATCCGAGATTCCTCTGACTCTAACCCTCGCTTTTATATTATGACTTGTGCGGGGGAGAGTCAGAGCGGACGCCATATTGAAAACTGGGAATTCGGCGAAATCAATTGGTGTCGCAACTCTGCCTACCTTTTACAACTTTATTTCGCGGAGCTAACTCCCGAGACGCGAGAAATCAGTAAAATAACTAGATAAGATCTCGTTGCGAGCAACGAGAAGGTCTTCCGTTGAATTTCTTGATAAGATGAGATATGATTTTGACTGAGATATTCGTTAATAGAGAATGATATTAAGGTTTCCTTCATTAAATTAAAAGTTTCTAATTTATATCACGATATATTGAACATCTTTTGTCCAATCTAACTCATTAAAATACTCCCCTGTTCGAGATGTAAAGCATCAAATAAATAAAATTTTGGCCCCTTGCGACTCCTTATTACGTAACATATGATCAAAATTTTATAATATATTGTTGCAAATCGTTAATATGAACATCTTTGCTTCTGTAATGTATCAAAATATTGATCATTAAAGAGTCAAAGATGAAAAACTTCTGGCCCCTCTGAGCCCCTAATTTGAGGAGTTCTTGATATCAAACAAAAATGTCTTGTGATTTCAAAGACTTTTTGTTCAACACCTATTCAGATATTTCTTTTCGTTGTGGAGATATGCTTAATATAAATATTTAGGGGCCACAACTACAAGTCCTTAATGGGGCCATTTTACAAAAATTCAAAGTATGCATATTGTTTTTACATTAATCTGACCATCTTTTATTCAATATTGCTTATCAAAATATTCCCCCTTTTCGAGATATGAAGCGTCAAAGATTTAGCATTCTGGTCCCTTGTGACCCCTGATTACTTAACATATGATCAAAATTATATCTATTGCAAATCGTTAATATGAACTTCTTTGCTTCTGCAATGTATCACAAAATATTGATCATTAAAGAGTTAAAGATGAAAGACTTCTGGCCCCTATGAACCCCTAATTTGGTAAGTCAGCCCTTTTTTCTTCATATCATGTAATAGTTCTTTTCATTTTGCACAAATTTTGTTCAATATGTCTTAACAAATTATAAAGAGATAAGAAGATATGAAATTAAAGGTGTCAAATTTTGTTAGATAATTTTGAGACATTTTTTCGGGCCCTATCGAGCTACGGCGCCTTTGCGCTAGAAAGATTTGAACACCAGCCCGCAACTCTACAATTCTTCCCTTACTTTCACTAAAAATCTTAAGTCAATATCTTAAGTCGTTTTGGAGAAGTTTCCCGGACAAGCCGACCCTCTAAAAATCAGAAAATGCATAATATCTCGAGATAGAAAGTGACGTCATCGCCGAAAAAAATTTCCAATAAGGTTCAGACCAATACCTATCAGATCTAAAAGTTTGATGAAAATCGGATGAGCCAGTACCGAGAACTCGCGTGCACAAAATCGGTAAGAATAATAATAATAGTTAAAAAGAAACCGAACGAAAACAATAAGGTCTTCCGTAGGAAATGGAAGACCTTAATTATTCTCCTACTTGTTAATCGTCTTAAAAAGGATGCTTTTGCCGTTTAAACGGCCCTATCACCGACAAATGAAGCATCACTTGAATTTGGTCGCTTCCTCCGCGGAATTATCACCCCGTGGAAAAAGTACGTCTACAGTATTTGATGTGTAATTTGGAATTCTTTTTTAGACCAATGTATCGGGAGTAAATCCTTATATCTTACAATTTCTAGTGTGGTGAGAAGGCCTTGCTTTGACTACAACCCTATTTTATTTGCATTTGAGAAAGTTTAACCTTCGTTAGTTGACATACGGGGGCATCAGTGGGGATATTATTAAAGGTCATATTTAAGAGTAATTCGTGAAGTGTGATAATTATAAACTGACAAAACCTTACTGTCAAAAATTTTCTAAAGTACAAATTGATAGGTTTTTTTTTTATTTCTATTGACAAAAATCAAAGTACTAATATATGTATTATTTTCATAACTTTAACTATGATGTTGCAAAAGATTTTCAATGATGTATGTTAATATATAAACTATTTTGACTTTGACCTCTGACTTTGGCATTGGTACATTGACCTACTTCTAAAAAAATTAACCTTGGCCGTAACCTTTGAGCAATAAGGGCTAGGGCTTTCACACTTCTAACATGCAATTCTTTGACAAGACCTTTCCTAGGATACGAATAACTTTTATCCTTTTACTTTAACCTATGTGTCTGATGTATGTAAAAAATAAACTTTAAGCTTGGCCAAAACTTTTGAGCAGTAACAAAGGGTTTTCATCTTTCAAATATGCAATCCTTGCGACAAGACCTTTCTTAAGAAACCAACAGTGTTGACTTAGCTGCAATAATGTAGCCCTCTCCCCCCCCCCCCCCCCCCCCCCCCCCCCCCTTTTTTTGGGAGAGGGCTACAACTCCTTAGGATCTCTGTAATGGTGCAGAGCGGGAGCGATTCGCTCCCGCGCGGATTTCGGCTCAAATTGTCAGTAAATGGCTATTTTATTAACATTTCTTACCTTGACTCCAAATAAGTAGTCATCCAAGACGTAAATCAATGCAAAAATATACAGAACGAACCCTATATCGCTTATTTTTCGTGTATGTCAACATCACAACTCGAATTATAGCCATGTTTACTGACCTTAATAGAATGTATTTTGGGACAGCCAATAAGAATTTAGGTTCTATAGGAGCGGATCTTTTTGGAATTCCCTTATTTTAAGCATAAACATCGCTGCTTGCATAAAATTAATACTTAAAATGGTTTTATATACCTATGTTTTTGTGATGAAATTCAGTACAATCATTTATAAACACCGATATTTGCTTTATTCATTTGTTCTAAATTTTAAGTGAAAGTCTCATTAAGTCACGCTTGAACTGTCATGCCTGCTGAAGTAAACTAACAGGAAACACGCAGAGTTATTTTACAAGTTTTTTGCATTTAACGGGGTCTGTTGTTCACAGTGAATAAAAAGTTCGTCTTATTAGAAGTAAGTTGAATGTAAAAATAATTTATTTTGCCTGCAGTCGCTCCTATTTAAAAAATAATATTTGCACCATTACGGAGATGCTATGGAATTGTAGCCCTCTCCAGAAAACATCAAATTAAAGAAAAATTGGAAAGGGCTACATTATTGCAGTTAGTGTTGACCCTTTGACCTTAAGGTAGGAGTTTGACTTACTTTCAAAAATTTAACCTTGTCCATAACTTTTGAATTGTTAAAGCTAGGGATTCATCCCATTCGTCCGTGTTTGCTCTGCTCCTATTTTGAATTGTTAAATGGACTTTTGATCTGGAATTATGTTCTATATCTCCATATGTTTGTTCCTTCAAATATGTATCCCTTGTGTCAAGACTTTCAGTAGAAACCAACACTTGACCCTTTGACCTTGACATAAACCTTTGGCCTACTTTAAAAAAAAAAACAATAACATTGGCCATACCTCTGGAACAGATGATGCTAGGGCTTTAATATACAATTGTAATCTCATGAGGAAGTCTTACATTGGCTACCAATATATTTGAATTGCATTTGAGAAAGTTTCACCTTTGCTATGTTGCAATGCGGGGGCATCATTGTTTCATAAACACATAATGTTTATTTTATTCTTCCTTATATATTCAGGCTAAAGACTCAGAAGAAGAGTTTGAAAAAGAATACGAACGTTTTAAAGGGAGACTCTCAGAAGTTGTTGAGAGAACCCAATATACTCGACAAATAAACCATTTAGTGTAAGAATAAAAATTGGGTACAAATGTATAGTTTCTCATTCATTTGAAGTGGAATTCTACAGCACAATAAAAAAGTAACAAATAGTAAGGTCTGATGGAAAATTATATTTTGAAAATTAAAAGAATTTTATTTTGAAACAATTGAATTAATGTGAAACAACAGAAAAGATTGTATATTATGCGTATTTAACTCACAGAGTAATTTTTTCCCAAAGCTTTCTGAAGACTCTGATGAAAACCGTTGATGTAAATGTAAAAGCGTGTTTAAATGTCACAACCATGACAACGGATACATGTAAAACAACTCTTCAATGTTTCATGGAAGATGTTTTGAAACTGATAAACAAAATGGAAAAGGTAAAACTTAATTCCTGGAATCCAAAAATATAATTTCTAAATCTATTCAATGACTTTTACTTCTAACAAATATTTTTTTTTGTTTTGGGAAAAATCGGTTTATTGTGTGTTCCTTTGTCTCCCAAAAGACACATAAACTCTTTCTATGTAACGATTTTAATTATAACATAGAAACAACATATTAAATACAGATGTGAACAAACCTTTATAACTTTGAAAATTCAATAAGCAAAATGAGAATTGACTGCATTTAAAAAATATAAATAACATTTTTTTTAGACAAAGGTAGATCTTAACAACCTCATATCCGATACTTTGCTTCATCTGAGTCAGATGCTGCGTGAGGAACTGAATTCTGATAAAGGGAAGGAAAATATTCTTAATCCACCGGGAAAAAAGAATATCGTTTCGGTCCATTTCTTGAGAGTGAAGGAAAAAGTCAAGGAGAGAATTTTGGAATACATTCCTGATTGCAATTGGAAGACGGGAAAGACTGTTATTGAAAGAATGAACTTTGTGCATGAAGAAATCAAAGGACATTTTTCAAATATTCAGGAAAAAATTAAGAACATTGAAAGCGAATTTAAGGGATCAGGTAAAAAAAAATTGCATGAGAGGAACGACCTCTTTGAATCAGATACTCCTATACTTGTTGGCGTTCTAGCATCGGCGCCACTTTGGATTCCAATTTTAGCTGTTGCCGGTACACTCTGTGTCGTAGCAGGATTCATTCTAACACCTATGGTTGCAATGAAAATTAAGCAATGGAACAACGAAGAAAAGAAACTTGATATCATCAATTTGACATACAACGAATTCGCTAGTCAATATGACGTGGCAAGTATTAAATCCGAGTTAGAAAGTACATTTGGAAAACACTATAGAAATCTAGTGGAGAGACTTTTTGCTGAAACTACAGAAAAGCAAATTTCAAATTTATTGGGAACTATTAGGAGACTGCAGGAGGAAAGTGATTTTTTTCACAATAAGAGAGCTGAGCTTGAAAAACTTTGTCATGAAATTGATAAAATCAATGCATCATTGCATGCCATATCAAGGAAAAAGGCGACCTCTTAGTCGTAAGAAAAAACAAACTTTTTCTTCATTGATGTTTTAACAATTTGAACAAGTAAGAAGGTAATGGTGTATTCTATGAATACGCGTTCTTTTGTCGTACTGTAATTGTTGGACAAAGAAGTTGATAACATTTATATTTCATTTCTATTGAAACCCGATTTAATTGCACATTGTTACTATGTAAAAGGAACAGTTTGCGAACAGTGATCGATCTAAAAAAATTATAAATATATGAAGGAAAATGAAACACGAACCTCTGGTAATTTCGGAGATGTGATCAGGTACCTAGGACCAGCAAGCTTTCCCTGTTGATCGGGCAATGAACCCTATATATTGTTCAATTAGATGGAACTTTCCATAGTAAAATTCAGTGTAAAAACGAAGGCCTTATAATTGGCTAAAAACAAGTCAGCTAACTACATGTACGACCGAATGACATGTTATATTTGCAAAAAAAAACTCATTATAGCTACAATTGTAGCATAGAGTTTTAGAAAATGAAGACTTTGATATTGTTGAAATCTTCGGAAGCCGGAAGGTGCCAACTTGAAAAAATATTTTATCACATATCAAGTCCACTTAGATAAATTAAGTCTATAAATAAATATAAATAACTATATTAATTGTATTCAATTGTTTGATATTCGTGGTATTCCAGTTACCTTTTTGATATTAATAAATGTGTGTATATTTACTCAGAGACATGTAGATTTATTAAGGATATAACATAATACGCTGAACATTAAGAAAATAGGTCTCATGAGCGGTTGAGATGACTTGTGTTTCTCCTACAAACGCAATCTATAGACTTCATCAAACAGTGTGCAGTCAAAATATGGTTGTGAAAGGCGGTATAGAGATACACTGAGTCGTCCTTATGAGACGAGCGATCATCGGTCAACTGGGTCTAGGAGACCAGGTTCTTGCCTAGATTACGACATTTTCCAAGAAAATTGTTCCTAGGAATGTGAACAAACGTCTAAATAACCCTGGTAGTCGAGGTAACCATCGGTTTATCAGATGCTTTGAAATCAAAGTTAACATATCGTCGATACAATTATCTGAAGTCAAATTGAGGCCGCCGGTATTTTAATTTAATAAATTCAGCTACATAGATTGTATCATGACAGATCAGTTAATTAAGGAGAAAAACTGTCAATTCAGTAACTACCTGCTGTATTTTGTGAATATTTGCTTTGATACATTCTGTGTAATAAAATAAAACCCGGGGAAGAAACGTGAGGCACACCTATCGTGTTGCCAGTTTTTAACAAGAGGTACATGTTAAAGTAATTTTAATGATAATCATCATACATAATCTTTTTTATGCAAATGATTTTTTTTTCGTTAACATTCCTATCTTTTGTTTTGAAAGTGTTTTTTATAAATTGTAAAGCAATAAAACCCCAATTCTTAAAGCCTTGTCGAATAAATATAAAACATGAAATTGTATATGTCATAATTGGATATTATCGTCATATATTTCTGGTAAACCTAAATGATGCAGATTGTCTAACAACAAAGGCATTTAAATCAAAATATATAATCATTGTTCGTTAATGCAGAAATTAACGATCGAAAGTGTTTTCTTTCTGTTTTCCTGTGTAAAATCTATGGTAAAGCTTCGAAAGCTAGACATTTACCGAGCTTGAAATATAATTCTTTTGGAAGGTATTGTATCAGTATGAATGAATATGGCATATATTTAATTCTGAGGTCATGATACCATAACCCTTTTATATTATTTCATAAAATTTTGATACCTTAGAAATTCCTCCTTTTGTGAGTCTTTACAAGTCAAGTTGGATGTTTGCATACATAATTTTTGCATACCAACACACCAGTGTGTTATTAATTTTAAGAGTTCGTTCTTTATACCGCTGTTTAAATGCTTCATATTATTCATTCCGATTTTCAACATATATTTTATATCTGTATTGTTATGAAAGGGGAAAGGCAGAAACATAGTTGTGTTGCTTTTACATGTTGTACTTGTAGGTACTCTTCTACTGATATAGGGGATAGTATCTTTAACATTAATTTTTATATGAATGCATTCCTATTCAGAACATTAAATTTTTATCAACCTTAATCGAAAGAGTCCTTTTTAATTAGGCTTTATCTAAAAATGTAACGTGAGGAAAAGGGTTGGTCCCTGTCAACAAGTTTATTTCGCCGCGCGTGTTTCTTGTCACGATCAGCAAAAATGAAAGCCCATGGTAAATTTAATAAGAAAATATCATTTTTTGATAGAAAGATGGAACCAGTGACAAATTGTTTTGCAAATAATTCATTTTATCGACCAATGAATTCTCGGAATGTTAATTTGAAATGAGATTGATGTTTTTAATATGCTCCATGTAAAAGCCGACTCTGCATATTTTGTTTTCACAATTAGAGATACGTTGAAAAAATAAGGTTTCTTGAAGTTTGTAACTCTGACCCTTCGTCCATTACACTCTGTCTCACTTGACTGTGTATACGATTGCAGGTTAAGATCAGATCCTGCATTAATGAGATACAGTTGAACATAAATTTGTGTTCAGCTTTTTATTCACATTTTTACAGCTTTTTGTCTCCCAATTGATTCGATATGCAAAAGCAAGCCATATATACATATTAGATATGTTCTATTGACATATACAAGAAGATTGTCAAACCTAGGTATAAACTGTATCTTTAAAGACGTCATTTTGCAAGTTCTAAAGTTGAAATCCTAAATATCAATCCTTCAAGCGAATGCGCAATAACTTTTCTACGTACTAAAACATCAGAGGTGAGATAAGGTGCCATGGAGGTGTGAACATCCCCGACGGACCAGTCACAACTGCCGCCGTGCGTTAATGTAACAACATATCCTTTATCAATCTTCTTTTTTTCCAGTTTGTAGATTTTGGTATAAGTATGTTCTCACTAGGATTCATGTATTGAGATCAGTGACAATGGACCAGATAAAAGTATCGAATTCCTTTCTTCTGTTTCATTTTAGGCATTTAATCCTCATGTTTTTGTAACCTTGTTTTCGTTTGGAAAAAGAACTTGTGCTTCGTATCAATGTATTTTTATCCACAACATTACTTATCAGATGGTTGAAGTTGGACTAATTGTGTTATTATAAACAAGAGGCTCATAGAACACATTGCTCACCTGAAAATCTTTGGCAATGCGGTACAAGTCAATTTTCCGTCTTGTAATACGAATTGTGACCCCATCATACCATCAGGGGTCATTATTCAAATAATTTAGAATCTACCCAAGGATGCTTCCACATAAGTTTCAAGCTTTCTACCTCAGTGGTATAAAAGGAGTTTTTTTTTTAAAAGAAAGATTTTTCCTACATATTTTAATGTATAAATTGGATCCCCTTTTGCAGCCTTACCCTACCCTTGGGGGTCATGATTTGAACAATTTGAATTTCATACTACCTCAGAATGTTTATTTATTTTATTTATTTATTTCAAAAGTGTCACAAATTCAGAAAATAATCCCAAATCATGTTTTCGCACTCTTCTTATAAATGTTCCTTAACTTATATACTTATATAGTTAAGTAACTACCATTTTAATAAACATAACATCAAGTAATTTAGGCAATCTTTATTCCATTTCATTTATATCTAAAAAACTAATAAAACACATTTCTTGTTTCTTATTGCAGATAAAAGTTATATGTAAACTAAATATTTTTTTTTGCAACGGAATATAGTTATATCACAGATATGATAAATAAATAAGTAAACATAAAGTTTAAAAACCGTTTGAGGTGCTTTTCCACATAATAAACAATACAATTTGATTTTTTTTTAAAAAGTAAACATTGGTGATTGTCTTATTCATATCTTAACATTTGTTTCTGTATTGTTAAGAAGAACCAAACTTCCTTTTTACATATTATTTCGTATTTTGAATGCTGTTATCTTTTGGAAATTTTTACGATATTTCAAGGCCTTTTCTGTTTCCGTATATTCCTCTTTTACCGCTTTCTCACAGCAACATTCTAATAATTAAAAAATATGTCTCTTAATAATTTATATGAAAAAGGCATTTCACACTTAAGTCAAATCATATAATCACTTATGCAGTAATTTGTAACATTTGACATAATGGTTTTCGTTTCAATGAAATTTCTTCCTCTAAATAAAGAAAACAATACTTACCCCTGCATTTATGTAAGCAACATCCCTTTCTACCAGGACAGCAACAGAAGCGATACGGGAGGAAAATAAGATTGATGGGGGAGGGAATCCTCCAATCATAGTCGTTAATAACCGTGTATCTCTCAAAACGCCATAGTTTCTCAGCATTATCCTGCACCCTCTCAAAGGTGTAGCTGGAAAAAATCAGATATTCTATTTTAAATATATCAATAACCACGGAAATTGAAAAGAAATAAACCATGACAAGCATAAAGAATATTAACTATACAGCTAAAAAGACAAAAAGTCAAAAATAAACCAAAGCAAAAAAAAAATCATCATATTTACCATAAGAAATTGAAAATGATACAGTGTATATGAAACTTCGGTAGAGACAACATTCTCTTAGACAAAGTTTACATAACTTCAGTGTGCAAATCGATACACTACTATACCTGAACATGGCAATGACCAGGTTGACCAGCAGAAGGTTAGAGAAGAGCATGTAGAAAGCTGAGACAGCTAACACTGTCCAGTCCTCCTGTGGACAGCGGTCAATAGAGGGATCCGCCTCCCACACAGAGGTGATGTTGGTACAGTCCGCGAGATCCTCGCCTGTAATTATTGAATAAGCAAAGCATTTGCTGATTAGGATTTGTCGTTTTAGGTTTATGCAAGCTTATTGTTTATGTTGCATTTAAATTAAGAGATTACATACATGATAAGTGAAAATAACGAAAAATGGCCGAGCAAATTTATCAAAAGCAATTCTATATAATGAGATATTCAAACTCATTAAGCTGGTATATTTTGGGACTGAATTGCCATTGGTACAAACTATGCATCACCTCGAAGGAATTCATTGAATGACTCTCCGTATAATTGCCAGTAAGGGTAGTATATTATAGTCCAAATTCTCCAATGTGTCCAATCCCCGTCCCAGATTGTCTGATGGTCAGGCCATAGATTGGCATGGTAGTAAATACCAACACCAAAAACGACAAACATTGCCAAAAACAGGAAACTAAATAGGTCTTTCAACTGAAAGCAACCAAAAAAAACAAATTTGAAAACTTGAAAAGACGACATACTTATCACGCACATTGATTTCATTGCCTATATGCCGAGAGAGAACTATCGTAAGATCTATCTTAAACCGACATCTTTTTATTCAGGCGAATGATTAAGCGACAAAACATTGTTTTTTTAAAGATATAGTCTCATAACTCTAATGGTGTATGCACACAAATTGAGTATAAGTCCATAAAACCAAGATTGCGTGTTCTGACAGGCATTGAAACGTAAAAGATCCTTAAAGCCGAGTAAAAGTCAAAATTTTTAGATTTCTACTAGTTTAGGTTACGTTTCTCGTTGTTCCCTTAAAATATTAAACCATATACATGTATATTGAAATCATAAAAAAAAACTAACCATTTCCTTGATCATGATTAGTGTTGGTCCCATCCTTCTGTGAATAAGAAATACCTCAAGAAACCTCAAGTACATGACAAGAAGGGAAAGAGAGAACATTCTCCTGGCGATCGTAAAGGTCTCGGAGGGATAGAAATGACGTACAAACAAAGCTGTGATCAGTAAGGCGTACGACAATAAGTCGACTACATTCCAGAAGTCGTACAGATATCTCTTCATTCTGGAGTAGTAACCTCGATGGGATCGGCCTCTCGATTCGAGACATCCCTAAGTGAAAGGAAAAAAAGGCATTTTACTTTATAAACGTTCTGTGACAGAACAATAGGGATTTCTCATTTCTTTGTAGAATTTATGAATACCAAATTATAAATATTTCAAGAATGGGCAGAAAATGATTGGATTAATAAACTTTGCAGAGAGGAAAAGGGAAACAGTTCTCACATATCAATGTTGATCATAATTTACTAGTATTTATTTTTCTTTTCCCCCACTTATATAAAATTGTGTCGAACATTGAATAGAGAAGATAGTCTTAGTTTAAAAAACGATACTTAACAATCTGAATTGTTTTAAACGAGAAAAAGGAGTTAGTTGATACATCCCTTTAGGAATTATCTATTGCACACTTGATATAAGAAGTATTCAATCAATATTTCTCTGTTTTAGATGTAACATTACTGATGGAAACAAACAATCTCGAGAAGAAGGAAACATGGAGATTTTATACTTACAAAACAGCTGATAAGTTCCTCGATGAAATCTCCCGCGCCCCAGAAATACACGTAGTATTCAAACACCCTGGCTTTATCTTGTACGTAATACTTAGTACTTATACTGGTCAGAACAAAGGCGCTGTACATCACCAACATGGTGAAAAACATTATCTTCAAGACAAATGAAATGAACTATATTTATGCATGGAGATACACATTTTGGGGAATGACATGCAATTGTTCAAAATTTATTGTCATCGAATCGTTTCTTACGTTAACAAATTCTACCTAAAGGGTTAAATTGAACTTGAATTTGCATTTAATATTTATCAACATTTCTTGATCATAAATATCGAGAAAATGAAAATTTTTGAACTTTTACAATGTAAAGGTTAGATATCTAAAACTTTATATATATTTTTACTTACATAATTATAAACATATTTCGTCAAAGGAGCAGTGAAGAACTTCCTTGGTCTCCGAAAAGCAGACTTAAACAGACAAAACAAATGTTTTTTGAAATATTTTTTTATCTTTATTTTAAAAATTATATGATTTTTCTGATAATAAAATGCATAGACTTTTTCTGTTAGTTATACTTTTAGGAATGGTTTTAAATCCGGAGCCAGATTGTTGTACCACTGTTTGTTCATGTTTTTCTGGGAGCAGGTGTGGGCCACAACGTCATACATGAAGTTCTCATAGGCGAACGTCAGAGGACTGGAATGTATTCCCCATATCGACGTCTCGTCGTCCATTAACTCTATGGCTTGCTTTGTGTTCTCCTCGTACATTCTATCCATGATTGCTAAACAGCGTTGTTCAAACAACCTTTAAATTGATTTTTTTTAAACTAAACTTTTAGTTATGGAATTAATATATTTTTTTGGAATTCTTTTCTTTGAGACTAACGTTTCTTTATAAAGAAAAATAACGTGGATATATTTATTTTAATGGCAGATGCTTTTGAGAAAAATAATCAATAATGGTCGAGGTATTTAAAACACATAGTTACTTTGAATGTTCCGCAAGGTCATTTGATAAAATCTGTTCTTTAACATTTCCAGCCTTCACTGACAGCTTCTGTAGTATAGCTGAACATACCAACCCTGTCACTGAATTCATAAAATTCAATAATAATTCATGATTATTAATTCAAAACTTCAAATAGTATGATAATGCAAACTTTCAATGAAGGGTTTTATAAAAATTAGTATTAATTACAGAGGTGGTCCTTACTGACTTTCTAAAAATAATTTGAATGGAATAATTAAAATCAAAAAGTTTTAGAAAGTACATTTATCAACTTACAAAGATGATCTTCACTTCTAAGCCAGCAAATTTCAGCCAAATCCCTTCTATTTGCAAATATTGCCCACAATAAAATATCAGAAATGTTTGCATCTTTTAAATCTCCATTTCCATTTGGATCCCATAAATCCTCTTCCGTACCTGTTATTATTTATTTATTTATATATTGAGAAGTAATAGAAAAACAGAAAATTATCTCTTAGCAATAGCAAACTTTTTTTCCTTGATAATGTAAAAAAAATATAGTTTCTCTTTTTTTCCCTATTATCTTGAAATTTTCCAATTATCTGTAAACATTACATCATTTTCTGAAAAAAAAAAGAAAATACTTTTATATCTCAGTATCTTCCGACATAATCCTTTAGCTGCCTCTGCTACAGAATCATGTAAATTATTCCTCTTTTTCTCGTATTTTTCCCTGTCCTTTTCATTATGTTTATCTTTTGCTTTCTTAATTTTTCGCTGGAGTGACCTGTGTTTATTACAAAGTCTCTTTGCATGAGTTTCTTGGATTTGCTAGAAATATAATTTTAAGTTACCTTTAGTGTAAATTATCAAATACAGAGATTTTTCTCTTCTTTTTTTGAATTCTTTAAAAACTAAATACCATATATCTATTCAATGTTAAATGAATTAGTATTCAATTGATTAAAATCAATCAACATAAATTATGATTTTAATTTATTTATGTTCATATTTCTAGAAAGATATAAACCTCTTTCAAATAATTCTTGATTAATGAATGTAACACATGAGACAATTAAATTTAAACATAAGAAAACCTTTAGAATCCATTCCATGTGAAGGCAATCTTCATCTTTTAGTTCACAATCTTCTTTGCAGGAAACTGTCTAGAACATAGAAATGCTATCGGTAGTTAATCTTGAACATATTACATTTACAGCATGATCAAATGCTTTGAAA
The DNA here is from genome assembly GCA_003671525.1 of Saccostrea glomerata. Taxonomy (NCBI): domain Eukaryota; kingdom Metazoa; phylum Mollusca; class Bivalvia; order Ostreida; family Ostreidae; genus Saccostrea; species Saccostrea glomerata. Next base: position 686,341 of record PRKT01000217.1, on the reverse strand, counting down.
AAGCAACAACAACAAAATGAGAGAAAAACATGAATTAAATATACCAAATACAAATATAAATAACTACAAACTATGCTACATAAAAGACAGCTACATGTAACCATGTTCGCCGTAATTTTTCTACAATTTTAGTTGAGAAGAAATGTTTTTCATTCAAAAAGTCTGCATGCACCGGTTTGCAAGAATAAAGTTTTATCTAAAGTAAATGTATAACATCCACTAACCAGCTCATACAGCTCTGGCAAATTGTTCAATTTGAATTTTACTCCATGATCCAGTAAAACTCTTACATAATCACACCTGTTAGCTTTAAGTGCTTCAAACAATAAAATCTAAGAAGGAAATATAGAAAATGTTATTAGATTACATCCATCCTCTTTAAAGATTCAGTTGTTATGACTGTTATCAAATCAATAATTACTTTTTTTTAAATTTAAAGCTGCATATACCTGTACACTGTTAAATAATATTTAATGTATTCTCATTTAATTTTCCTTACATGTCCGCTCTGTTTCAATAACCCAGATTCCTGTAGGAGTTGGAACCCAAAGTAGAAATACAGAGGCAGTGATGCAGGTGATGTGTACTTCGATTTTAAAACATAAACTCTGGACTCATCCTTGTAGTCTCCCAGTAACTGATTCAGAATATTCTCCTCCGGTCTGACCGAGTTCCTTCGTAATAATTTCCAGGCCAGAGAAGATCCAGTTAAAGCCAAACCATTCTGCTGCAATTGAGGTACTGCTGTCCTTGGTCTCATGTTAAATTGATCTGAAGTGTTTCGAAATGAAGAAGGTAAATAATAACTTTTATAACATTTACATACTAACAAACTAAAACTGGTTGTTTTTTATGAACATCGATTTTTCTTTAAAATTGCTTATGATATTAAGTACACTCTTGCGTGTTGCAATAAAAGTTTAAAATCAGGACTCAAGTACATATATTTAAAGATTATATTGATTCTAGCAAATGTAAAAGATTATGTTATGTCTAAAGTACTACAGACCCTGAGACGTGCTACTACCCCACACGCTCGCTGCACGAACGGTACACGAACGCTACACGGTTTGCACGAAACGCTGCACGGTTTACACGAAACGCTACACGGTTTGCACGAAACGCTACACGGTTTACACGAAACGCTTTGCACGAAATGCTGCACGGTTTACACGAAAGGCTGCACGAAACGCTTTGTACACGTTTCTCACACGCTTTGTACACGATTCCCGCACGTTTTGGCCTCGGTTTGGATTTTTTACTCGGAATATCTCGAGCATTTTTACGGTTTTATCATTAATTTAACGGAAATCTTTCACAAAGCCACATTTAGCAGCTGTTTAAATTAAATATCAGTACAGTAGTATTATATAAACCGATAGAAACTTTTAATATTCCGACAGTTGTAATTAATTAATAAATAATTGTCATTTCGTATTTATTTATTTATCCAACTGTTTAAAAACGAAATGCCGATATCATGAATTACCGTTGATAAAATACATTTTTTATATATTAGACATTCATTTCAATGTAATGTTTTTACGAATATAATTTAATAAATTAAACACAAATTAGATTACTTACTGCAGTGATATGAACTCATTGATTTTAGATAATATTGATTATATTGTGTTTCATTTCATTAGGCGGATTATTTTTCTTGATTTTGATTTACATGTAGTAATAAAATTTGCCAATATACTCTACTAACGATTATTGATACATTTTTATCTGACGTAAGCATTATCTATAGGAGGGAAACTGGTAAGCGGGGGGGGGGGGGGAAATGTGATGTGGGGGGGGGGGGGGTAAATGTGATGTCTTCCTTTATTTTTATTCTCTTTTATTCTCTTTCTCTTTTTTAATACATAAAGCTTATCAAATAACATCAGTATATACCCATCATACTGTAAAATCCTTCATTTCAAAACCCGACGAAACGTACGTATATATGTGTACATTAATTAGTAGTCGCGGCATTTGACTATACATTGTACATACAGTGTAGATCGATCTTTACACCGGCATTCAGGTATATTACAAGAAAACTGAAATATCTTAGATGAAATAAAAAGTACGTGATTTATAAAAAAAATAATATACAATTATTCATAATTTATCCTAAACTTTTCTTACATGATATTCATGAAAAGACTACCGTATCAGTTCTGTTTATTTTACTGTTTACGGCTAGAAATTCGGACTTTACAAGTAAAAGATGAAATCCGCTGATTTATAAGTTGTACCCATTAAATATTTATTGAACCATTTTTAGGCGGAAGCCGCCTTTTACTTTTGCATGCTTTGTTGACCTTTCGACCTCTCAAGATGTTTGCCCCGCTTCATGGTACTCCAAACAGATGTATCTTAAACTAAGGGCATACAACCCGCTTAATCATATTTGACCCCTTCCCAATCTTTATCGTTATTATCAAATCAAAAAGCGTGTGTTATGGCGAATTTATTTTAACAATTTATTTTGCTTAATTTAAAAAAGTCCAATAAAAATAATAGCCTAATAATAGAACGAATAGTTACTTTGTTACTGCTGATACGTTTCACATTTGAGAGAAGAACGAACGACAACTCTGTATGTCTAAAACATAAACAAATCGGGTTCAACATTTGATTAGCACGGGGTACTGAAGCGATCTTTAGAAATACTACGAGGGACAAAATAGTTCAAGTAGGTAATATGTTTAAGAACTAATGACAGGTACATATCTACTGAGGAGCTTATCTTTTCAATAATCTTGTATGAAATAGAAGAAAAGAGGTATGTAACTCCTTTTATCAATTGTGTACTACATTCGCGTAATAATCTAACATATAGACGATTCAGCTTGAAATTATTGTCAACAAACCCACGTGGAGCACAAATGATTTACAATGATTGACTGGAAGTGACAGGCCTTCTCTTCAAAATAAATAAGGTAACTCACGCTGTGTGATTAGCCTATCTTTTATTGTCACCCTTATCTTTTGATTGTTTTAACCTGAAAATGTCGCCTCCCTATGCAGGCATGCTTTAGACATGTTAGATATCGTAATATGATAGCTGTTATGGTCGGGTCTTATCGAACGAACTGGTACTCTAATTACCATGATTACATGCCTGGGAGAAATTATTTGAGGAATTATCATGCCGAGTTTGTGTATACATTTATATATCCTTTCTCATTTAATGTTAATACATGTATGTTGAAGGATGGGCCAAAACTGTAAAATCTGGACAGAAATTAAAACGCAAGCATAAGAACTACATTGTGTTTTGTATAGATGTGTCCCTGCTACGGAGGCAGCTAACAGAAAGGGGATATAATTAAGATTGCATTGTGGATTTGCCCTGTGCCACCTCTAAATGGCAGAAGAAAACTCAACTCAGCACAACCAGAAACACTTTTCTGAAGGTGAGTACATCAATTTATTATATTTCTAGATAAGTGGAAAACATTTTCATAACTTATGATACATATTTTTTATAGCATAACAAATCATCTTGTTATGATGGCAAAACTGAACCGAATACTATTTTTGAAAGTATATTTTGACTTTTCTAATTTTTGTTGACTTACTTTCTTTTCATTTTTTTTTTAAATACATGCAAATACATGATTACTTATAATAGTAGGCTTTTGAAAGAGAAAACAAATACAAAAAAATATTAGAGAAGTCAAATCAGTCAATATTTATCATGTTTAATAATCGCTTACTCGATATCTGACTTTTTCATTACATGTACAGATAATTATGAATTCCATTGGAAATAATTTTTGGTACTAAAATTAGTTATCAAATAAAACACAAATGCACAATACACCCAAAATTACAAAAGGTTGTTTTAATTGGATCTATTTGAAAAACTGCTGTGTACACATGTAGGTTATATAACTAGCGAAAGAGAGGGGACAGATGTTGTTGGTCAGGATCGCTAGTCTTATATTATTTCATTTGTTGGTTGTTTCCAGTATATTTACACTAAACTTACTACACAAGTTCACTTTCCGCAGTTTTGAATCTTTTGTTATTTCTATATACCCACTTCACTCTTGAAGTGGGTATAATGGCATTAATTTCTTTGCATGTCAGATTTCACTGAATGAATGAATGTAGATCAAGGCGATAACGGGTGTTTTACAGCTAGGTGTAGATGAAGACATGCTAATTACCATTTGCAGGTTTTAGTTATAATTGATAAGTTTCTGATAAAAATGTGTACCTTGTAAAAAGAAATAATATACATCCGAGTAAACGAGTAACTTTTTTTTAGTATTCGATACTTGGACCTTGGATCGAGTACCCGGTAAAGTTGACTTCCCTAGAAAATATATTAAAATAACCGGTATATCATAAAAGGTTATTTGAAGTCCTTGATTTCATTTATTGAAAGTCAGATACATAATGTGAAATAATTTTTGTAAAATAAACATTGTGAGATATTCTTAATTTTTTTTTCAATTATACACTTTGTAGAAAATTCTGCCAAGAGACAGTTGTGAAGGGAATCGTGTAGATAATCTCCAGAAAAGAAATCACCACTGATATTGGGATGTATGTACCAATATTTTAATACAATCATCAAAGACAAATTTACCACAGGAATAAAAATAAAACTGTCTGGCATTCAAGGACCTGCCATGGTAGAAGCTCTTCTGAAAAAATATTCCCTTTGTTGTGGACATCATGACACAGTGTTCACCTGTCATCAGCATTAGAGACTTGTGTGATTTGTTCTACCTGGGCCATACATGTATTGAATGAAAACAATTCATAGAACCACAAGCACATTGTAAATCTATGTAAGGTCTTCTGTGTATGTTGTATTCCTTATATAATTTGCTGTTTTTTAACAAGACTTTGTTTCATTGGTACTAAAACTTAATACATGTACACATACAAAACCCAAAAGCAGTTGTGATATTTATTGTTTTTTATTACTCATTAGTTCTCATTTTTGTGTGAAATTTTATAATTTTCAATTTCTTGTTCCCCAAAACCATATCTTACAAATTTTATGTATTGCAACTTGCATTTTAATTTTAACTTGTTATACTTGACAAAAACAAGAGGTACTGTGAGCAATAAACTGACTAAATGATACCCCCGCCTCCCATATGATTATAATGGAAAAGTCCATGTTTTGCTGTGACCGGGAAACCCAAAATATGTGTCAGATCAAAAAGTAAAAGAGGAGGTGCACAATGGCAATATGTAATAAAGATTCTGTGAAGGTTTCATTAAATTTCACTCAGTGGTATAAGAGGAATTGCGGATAAGATATGAGTACCCCAAAGCGTAACAGACGGACGAACGGACAGCTAGACGTACGTACGGACGGACATACCGATTACAGTATACCCTCCCTCTTTTCAAGCGGGGGTATAATAAATGTTAATATGTTCATATTGCTATTGACGTGATTTATTCTCATGTATCCACATCAAAACCGAGACATATTGTTTATTCTTGTTTCTTGGTTTCAATACTACAATCCATCAAAATATTTGTCACCCCCCCCCCCCTTTAAAAAAGATTATGCTTCAAATATGTGTCATTAAAGTTTTGCACATGAGAACCTACAAACATGCTTCCGCCTATCAGTACTCTCAGTACTTTGATATTTAAAAAAAAAATAAAATCCAGTCGTAGTTTTCAGGTGTCATTAAGCAAAGAACTCAACATGTACATATAGCAAAACAGGTTTTCAGTTACCATACACTCGGAGCCCGTGATCGCTGTTGTAAATGACCTTGATCACAGTTGAAAGGCGGAAAGAAGATTCCATTATATTTTTAAGGGGTGTTTCTGCGCACATATTTTACAAAGGGTTAAAAAAGGAATAGAAAATTAAGCATTTATTTAAACTTACATTACATTGAAAGTTCCAACAAAAAATGAAAGACTGTACTAGTACTTTAATTTACCCCCCCCCCCTCCCCCCTCGATTCTAAACATGTGGTCGTCAGTGCACGTGAATTAAAATTATAAAATTCATTTATTTGACAATAATGAGCAAGAAGATTTATGTATTAAAAAGTATTAAATGACACATCGTTACAAAACTTTCTTAAACGTATTTTAAAGTTAAAGACAAGAGCGGAGTCCTGATACATTTTTTGCTTTAAATTGTAAAAAAATAATACCGGTATTTCTTTCTTTATTTAAGAAAAAAATATTTAAGAAGCCATGATCGCGTTGATAGTATATTAAATTCAATGCCCTTAAAATTGTTGTACATAGTTGATTAATTTGAACACATTTTCTTTAGAAGGAAAAGAAAACAAACAAATTATATTATACATTACCGTGAAATTTCATTTTGCTGTTCCTTATTTTGTTTGTTTTTACTCCTAAAATATCACAAGCATAACTAATTCAATAATAAAATACTAAAACAATTTTACATCCTGTCCCATCGATAGCCATATTTAAAATGAAATGACTTCCGAATGAATCTTACACGATTCTTGCACGAAAGTCGCACGTTTCTCACACGGTTCTTACACGAAAGTCGCACGTTTCTCACACGCTTGCTACACGGTTTGCACGAAACGCTTTGGAGCTTACACGAAAAAAACGCTGCACGGTTTACACGAAACGCTACACGGTTTGCACGAAACGCTGCACGGTTTACACGAAACGCTACACGGTTTGCACGAAACGGAAAGCGCACGAAAGTCACACGCTTTTTTGGGGTAGTAGCACGTCTCAGGGTCTGTAATAAATGTATATATTTTTCATTAATTAAATCTTATCAAACAATACCAAGTTAAAACGTCGTAAAGTAGACCTAAAAAGAGGGGTTTTTTTCTTCAAACATAACCTTTAAGCTTTAGGCGTTTAACGACCTAGAAAAGAAAATTATTTGTTTTTTTTAGGAAGCAAACGTTTAATTACAAATTCAGAAATTTGAATATTATCAATACATACTTTTGGATAAAACACTAAGCTTTTTCATAAGAAAAAGAAACGGTTTTTTCATAATTCAAATATTTATCGATGTTTGATCAATTGATTCTTTTAGTAGTAAGTTTGTGAAATTTCAATATGAAAAGTCAAAATATCACTAGATATGAGCAACATAAGTTTTGACTTTACTCTGTTTGTCCTCGTGAAGAATTTTCTCCATGGCCCAGCAGCTGACAACGGCTTCTCCCACGATGTTAGACAGCATTAGAGGATCATCGGTGTTCACATCAAATACACCTATCTGTTATAATGGAAAGGTGAAAAGTGGAACGACAATTATGATAGAAACAAATTAATCTAAAAACAAGGAACAATGCAAATTTAGGCATTTCTTGTACCATCTGATATTGAATCTGTTCCAAAAATTAATATTCACCATTAATAATTCATCATGTCAAGGGAGATTTGTATTTCATATTTATAATTGGAGGTTTCTCAACATAAACTGTCAATACATATGTACATATGGGATATCATAACATTAAGATTTATTATAGCTGTACACCATTTCCCTTAAATAAAACTTCTGTTATGCACAGAATGAAAGCCCAATATTCATTAAGCTTAAGGTGGCAGAAATACTGAGCGATGAGAACTTACATTCATTTTATAAAAAATAAATAAACATAATAAACCTTACCAGATCTTCTTTTTGTTTGATCGTGTCGAGATAGTTTTTCAGTTTTTCGTAGTTATTGCTATCAAATCGTATCCCAAACAACAAACTGGCTTTCTTCCTCAGCAAATCATTGCTACAAAAAATGAAAGCTATGTGCTAGAAAGCTTGAAATGGAACAACAACTATAATGAATGAATTAATATATTTTTCATCTTACGAAAATAAAATACAGAGATGAACAAAGTGATTTAATATTTTTTTTCAACATAGGGAATAAGCATTTTTAAAAAATAAATTAAAATTAATATAAGAATTACAGAACTGTCATTAATCTTCAACGAACTGTATGTCATTCACAATTGATACACGTTCATTTTAACATTTAATAACATATCCAGATCAGAAACTTAAAGCACATAACTTTAAGTAGTAAAAACCCTTCATTGTGCATATAAATCCATAGTCTCCTTAAAAGCTCTTTCTTCAACAGCTGAAGCAATTTTCTTATATTTCTTTATGTACTTATATAACTTAAATTTAAGATATTGAAATCATTCAAAACTGGAGATTTCTTTTTTTTTAATTAATCCTTAAATAAGTTTTTTCAAATTTGTGTATTTGATATTTCAAAAAATGTATTAGGCATTTGATTTTATAAATAATATAGCTAATTTCTTTATGAGAACCACTAATTTTTTTCCAGGTCTTAAATATTTAGTTTTTCATAATTATTTACTTCTCTAGGTAATCTAGTATTAAATCTGCCGCTTTCCCCGATCCTTTCACTATGATGACAGGTAGCTTGTTTTCCAGTGCCCCTGCTGTATGAGCAATAGTCTCGATATCACCTTCACAAACTATGATTGCGATAGGAACAGGCATTTCTGGAGGAAAAATCGGCCATTTAAAAAAATGGAAAAAAATATAGTATCATACATCTGATGTTGAAACTTGAACATCATTACATGTAAAACACTTAATTACTCTAACAAATAAAGACTTACTAAAGTCAATTTTTTGGCTGAAGAATGATACTTCTTGCTCTGAAACATATTTCTCAAACTCCATAAGGAAATCCTCTTTGGCACCGAAATTGACTCCATACTCCGGTGTTTTGTCCTCCGCCTCTAACTCCTGCATTCCATCAGGAGACTGAAATAAATAGAAGTGAAAATACAACTATAGTTTATCCTTCATTTGAAAGTACTGTTAGCAGAAAACTGTAGTTGAATAAAAACAATCTTTAACATAATTATAATAACATGTTAACATACATTTCAAAGTTATTGAAGGAGAAAACCAGCACTTTTACATATGACTTAAAAGATATGTACATTTTTATGAAATTGAAACAGAAAATCAGCTTTTTATATATGTAATCTTCTACATATGATTAAAAAATATGTTATCCATATAGTCAAAATGTACCATGATTATTCCCACACGTTTAATGTAAAATGTACGTACACTATTAGTATATTCCAGCTTACAATAAATTATTATCATTAAAATATATTAAGTTTGTGGTGAAAAACTACACATACGAGGGCTGTTCGGAAATTATTGAGACAGTTACATTTACTCAAAAAAGGACAGAGATAATTTCATGAAAATTCATCAACATTTTATAAAGAACGAATATAACACTTATGCAAAATTTCTAATTCCTATGATAAAAAGTACAGTTTCTGAGGAATGATAAACATACATATGTTTATCGACCTAGAGCAGCATTGCTACGTCAATTAACGTCACGTCAGCCGGAGATGGTTTCACATGTAAAACGACCATGAAGCGTTTAATACTTTTCCTTCTTTGCTATTACATATAACATTGCAAAAATTAAACAGTCTCTTTTCTTAAACTATACTTTTAAAAGGTTTGCTGCTGCTACCCCAGTGTAAGATTTTCATTTGTGGGAAAGGATGACTTAGTATCACGCAGTGCCGATTTACGCAACGCGAGTCAACGATATTACGACTCGTAATACCGTAACTATATTAATATCGTACGCAATAACTGATAGTCGTCCGGAGCTTTTGATTTTACTCTGGTTGAATTAATTGTAAAAAAAAAATGTATACCCAATGAAATAACAAACCCTGACACATTATTTTTTTCTCGTTGTTATTGTTTCAGCAGGTTTTTCAGTCTACATTGCGCTACCAAAAAAATTACGTATGCTGGCTGCTCCGCCTTTGACGTTAAAATCAAATTTCTCTACCGGGCTTAATTTTTATGATCTCCGTATTCCTGATAATAGTATGAACAAAGTTGCACATCATTAATTAGAAAATAAAGCTGAAAAATTATACACATAAACTAAATTATTTTCGCTCATATTATGGCTCCACGAAGAGTTAGAACGTTGGTTATACACATTGTATTTTCAATATCTGATTTCGTGACTGTTCCGGGTACCCCTACTATTGACGCATTTACGAGGGTTGTCCCAGAAAAACGCGAACTTTTTGAATATTTTAAATACTATTCAACCAAAACTAATAATTTTTGGCATGGTTTTGAGAAATCATCTTTTAGATATTCTGACAAAATATTATAGGCATGTGATGCCATATGCATATATAAACTGCAGCATTTTAATGATGTTAAATATCGGTGGTCGGCGCACGACAATTTTTTGACATTTACAATCAGCATTGTGATTGAAGTTTTCGTTGTCATCAGGCTATATGGCAATATAATATCAACAGTTTTACTATCATAAATTCTCTTTGATTTGGTGTACTTGTTGTTAAAATTTCATTCATTTGACATCATTAATGACAGAAATATGACGATATATAGCAAAGCGCTCTAAATTAGACATTGTCAAAAATGGTGAGTTAAGCTGTGATGCGGAGCACCACATTATTAAGCAACACTATGTTGAGCGGGATATGACTCCTGCATATAGAAAAAAAGATGTTATCGATGAAAGAACCCGAACATGATATGGGGAAGAGGTTTATTTCTAGTAGAAGAGGTTCTTGGTTGACTTGACTAATTTTTTGATAGAAGAGAATAGACTTTTGCAGATAAATAAAAACTAACTGAAAAGACAAGAGTGGGACGTCATAGGCCTACGTGAAGACCGCTGTCAAATAATTCAATCAGGTAGCTTTATGATCAGGATTGTGAAATTGTCTATTGAAAGAATTAAAGTCCCCCCCCCAAATCTTTTAGTAACATTAGTATTTGAGGTGCATAACTTGGTAACAAAAAATAATTAAAGACATTGCCGAATGTGTGAAAAAAATAAATATTAATAGAGACGAACTTTTCGTAACAAATTCCTAAACTTTACGAGATACATTTTGACGTCGTCAGTGTTGCGCCGACAGCTAATTTGATAGATTCCTTTACATGAGAGGAAAATTTTATTTACAGAGATATTTCTTTGAAATTTTTCAAAAATGTTGATCATGATGTATGCCAATTTTTAACTTTATAGTCCTAGTAAAACAAAAGATATTAAAAATATTCGCGTTTTTCTGGGACAACCCTCGTATATACCATTGTATAGGGAATATTTAACATTTGTAAAATATTTTTTGCTTTTATTAATTCTTAGTGTTTGTCAAATGTTTATGCAAATTTTTACCGAAAGACGTTCATAAGAAAGCAAAATAATCACAGCGTCTCAATAATTTAGGAACAGCCCTCGTATTATTAGTGTTATATGTGTTGCTCATTCAATGTTTCTAGGATATGTTAAGTATATTTTAATTAGTATATTTTGAATGTTCTTATTTAAAATGTAAAAATGGAGTAAGTTATGGTGACACTAATATTAACGACGGATAAGAACTGTCGATTGGTGATGCTTACACCCCCGAAAAAAAAAACAGATCCAGCTTCACATATTTTATACTGTATTGAATTGTATACCTTGAGCTTCAGAACTGTTTAAGTAATTCTATGCCTACTAAATTATCTTGTGATATTCGTATGAAGGTAGTATATACTTTAAAATTTATTCCCCTCTTCCAACATGCACTTTGCATAAAATAATTTGAAAACAAAATAGAATCAAAACAGATGGGATGTGATATAAAAGGTGGTACATTTCTGATGTGGAATTAATATTTAATCATTAACGATTTCTCGTACATGTATAAATTGCAAAGATTAATATGTCGTTGAGTTAACAAATAAATGAAATGTATACTCGTACAGGTAAGTTAATGCAAACCTCTTTTCCAGCAATGCTTATAAGTTTGATGTGACGCCTTTTGTCTTCTCGATTTACTTTCCTGCTATCTGTTCCAAACTCCATATCTCCATAGTTTCTGTAAGCTTCACGTATGATATCTGACACACCGTAACTATGTCCCCGGTAGAGAATCCAGGACTCTGTGAAAATTTTTATAATATAGTTATATTTTATCTGTAAAAAAAAGTACTACAAGGGTATGTTAAATATATTTTTGACTGGATTCAAGAGCAACGTGAATTAACTAAGCATCTTTACCGATCCAATTTGTCATAAGGCATTATGTTTATTTTGAGCGTATGATAAAACATATTCCCTAAGGAAAGGTCAATGAATCTTTTGGACATATCTTGCGCCGTCTTTCATGTTTGGAATAATTAATTCGGCATACACTGTGATGTAAAACGGTTCTTCTAGAAGTCAAATGTCTTTTCGACAGGTCCCACATTGATGTTTTGGCACATGCTGAAGAAAGCATCTGGAAATTGTAGATTTTTAAGCATCGATCCATTTATATTTAAACAATTTTGAAGAAATAACGATTATAGTTTAACCCTACGTAGCCATCAAAGGATATCAAGCTATATGGATCGATGTTTGTTGCCCTACGTCTCAATCAAAAATGTTTCTCAAATATAGTGATGTCAGGAGTAAAAACATTCTTAACCTTAACTTTAATAGCCAATCAAGGATATTGAACAGAGAAGGTTATCATTATGTCAAAGTATGTTAAATTAGTTGTAACAAGGCTTTGGCTTTCGAAATTCTCACCCGAAAGTCTTCCAACCTTCACTTCAAACTGTCGATCGTGTCGCGGTAAAACAGATCCTACCATTTTAACGATAATATACAGATAATGTCTGAAAGCACTAATAAGGACAAAACTTATCCAAAATTATTATATACTAGTAAAATGATAAAGGGATAATAATCATATAATTTTCTAAAGGGAAGTAATTTACTGTTCAATGATGCATCATATTAAAACGTTGACTTGCCGCTTGATTTTAAATAGAATGAAAATTTATATTTAAAGTCTTCAAAAACAGAGTCCTGAAGCTGCAGTCATTCTTCTTTTTAAAAATATTTTCATGATAGTTTACATTAACTTGATTATCACAGTTGAAAACATAAACCTTCTTTAATATTTAAGCAGGAAAGCAACATTTGAATGGTGAATAAGGAAATCTTTTCTAAATAGAAATTTTGATAATATAAAAAATGTTAATTATGTCGAAAAAAAATTGCCCCCTCCCCACTGAAAAAACATAAATGGAATCATGGGGGATAACATGTTGAAAAGAACATACAATTGGGGTTCATTTATTGAGACATTTAAATATTGAAGTCTTTAAACACTTAGTTTAGGCTGTCCCAGTATTGATTGCGCAAGAACAAACAAATTGTATAAAGGAACTGCACAGTTAAATAATCACTCTGTCTGCTTGTTTCCAATCGTTCTCTCTTATACCTGACAGCTTTGTACACATGTATAGGCGATTTTAAAACGTATGAATCGTGACTATTTTCCATCAGAATTCTTTTGCCACGTGAATATCTGGCTATAGACATCCGTGCTTTATAATAGGTTAATGTGTTTATTCAACAATTTAAAAGCCTCCGTGAACAATGTCTTTAAATTGTAGATGTGCGTTTTTATATTTTAACTATTTTGTAAAATTTTCATTTTAAACATGCTTGCAAAGTTCAATCTAATTAATCTTCTACATACACATGAACATACATTCCTTACTTGAGCATCTAAAAACTGTTTTATTGCATCTGTTTTGTCCCTTCATGTAAAGTAACAATTTGAGTATTGTTAAAATTAATTTCCATACTTTTAAATAAAATTTCTTCAATAATTTTTATGATGTAAATATGAATCATTTTAACCAACGCGCATTTATCGATTCATTTAAATATTCATAAATATTACTTGACCACAAGGCTCAATTTAGGAAACATAAAATATTATTCATTTAGCAGTTCACATCCCTGAATATTTATGAGTAAAGCACTGTTAAAGTTAGGATCTTAGTACAAAAACGCTTAACACCTTGCATCTAGGCTATGTTATATTTTAAAAAGAAAATAATGAGATTAATTTTGATAAACAAAGCATTCAAAGCAGTTTATCGACAAAACATTCCCCTAAAATGAAAAAAAAAATTGTTTCGAATGTTTTGAACATTATTACCTCCTCCGCTTTTAGCCGCTTCAATTAAAGCTGTTTGAAAGACGGTTTTAGCCCAGGGTTTAGGGACGAAACTGTCTGAATCCCCGATCACGGAGAACACCATGGTAGGTGTACTGTTCACGTTTTCTCTGATGTTTTCCCATGTTCTCTGTACTTCGTGTACCTTAAGGGAAGAAATGAAATTGTGAAAACAATTACAAAAAATTCTATAAATAAAAATAATTAAAATGTATCTCTATTTTTAAAAAAAAAAATAGATATTTTTATCTTCGTTTACATTCCGTTATCAAATAATCAAATAATACTGTTTTGAACAAGGATATTTTTTATATCCACTTCCAAATTTAAACTATTGTCTTGTGCGTAGGAGAGAAAAAAATTCGTTAGATGTTTTATTTTGATCGAGTACTATTTTTTCTTGATTTTTTTCTTCAAATTCCGAAACGAAACTTAAACTTTATTTTATTAATATTTTGCTGTAAAGAAAAGAAAAAAAATACCTCTCCGCTTTGCCTCCCGGTGAATGAGTTCCCCTCTAACATTGTTTTATTTAATCCCGACCTGAAATATCGACACTATCCTCCACCTAAACAAATCCAATATCCTCAAACGCCTGTCTCTATATTTAATTTTCATAAAGAACGAAAATATAAGGAAATATGTTGTGTTCTCTTTTAACTACTGAGAAATAAAATGAAATTATTTCAAGGACACTTTTCAGCTGCGTTACAAATGGTCGCAAATGTCAACATATAGCGGCATTTAACCTGCCATGACAGCAGATCAAAAGATATCGTCATTATTCATAGTGAAAAGCATCAACCCAAGTCATCGCGTACTTTGGGCGATTTAAACGATTTTTTGGAAATATGAAAAGAATTGCTTCAATGTGCAGAGAAGATATTTAAATTATCGATCTTGCATTTCGTTGAATTGTACTTTCTGTTTAGTAAATGAAAAAAAAATAAAAAAAAATATATTGACAACATACATTGTACGCAAAAATATTTAGAGATTTATTTTTGAGAATAAAATAATATATCTTAGTTTTTTTTTAGATATTCAGATAAAACTAATGGTTTCTTTGTTCAATTCATTGTCCAGCAAAGGAAACCAAAACATTTTTTTTACTTCTTGGATATGTGATGTTTTATCATGCCAAATTAACGATGTTTATAATCGACAGCCACATACTAAGCTTGCCGTGAATTTTGCTCTAGAGCATTGTATAAAATAGAATTTTAAGGATTGATGGGTGGGTTGGATGGTGTTATTTACGATAACAGGGAATGATAATTTGGGCTTTGGAAATCTTGTTCACCGGTGAGGTTTCTTGAAAGATAAAGAAAAAATGAGTATCAAATGCATAATGTTATAGACAAGTAAAGACAGATTAAAGTAAATATTTAAGTTAATGTATATTTCACAAATTAATTTAATTTCTTCTTCCGATACATAAGGTATTGCACAGAAAAAATGAACAATGAAAAAAGCACATTTGTACCGCACACCCAAGCATGATTAAAACAGTAAAGCCTGCTAAAGCACGATACGCAGCACTGTTAAGGCCTACTATGAGAAATCAACGGAAAATATATGTGCAAAAAAGGGATATTATTTTAAATTAAATTTATTTCAATTAAGCTGTTTTATTATCACAGAACGTTAATACCTTTGGGAATAGCATAGTATTACCCACTCTGTACTGTATGAAGTTTAGTCCCATCGATGGACAGTCACGTGATGAATGCATAGTACGTGTACTGAATGTAGGTCATTAACAAATTTCAATATCGCAAGGGCATACCCTAGTTGAAATTAAAAATTCAAGCTAATAATGGTTTCTGCATACTTTGTAGTTTCTGCAAAGTGCTGCTGCTTTGAATAGAATTTGCGTTTTAATAGTTAAATTTTCAAGTAAATAGGCCAATGTAAAAAAATATTAGACTTTTACCAAATATTTTGTGTACTTATGAAATCACGCCTTCGATTTAAAGAAAGCAGCAGCACTTTTCCAGTTAAGGATAATATACTTTATCTATATTCAAAAAATGATTCAGATCTATGCAGTGTATGCCCTTGCGAAAGTACGATTTTATGGTGCATCTCGATTTAAAATATACTTAACCTGTACATAAAAACACGACATAATTAATAAAATACATTCTCTTGAAAGTTAATGAATAATCGCACTAAACAAAGGATCTACACTGGTATTAATCGACTATTTAAAACCTGTAAATAATATTCCGTTTTATTATATAACGCATTTTTCATTGTTAAAAAATTCCTCAATCTGCCTCTCACAGTACATTAAATACGTCATGTTTACCAAAATGACGTCATATATACAAGTTCATCGCAATCAGTGCTTTGTTTAAAACCAGCTACACGGGATGTACCTAGCAACGTTTTTTAATGCATTGATAGGTTTTATTGTTGTTTATTATGCTAATACAGTTAAAAGTTGCAAATAATTTCATTTTCAGGTATTATGAGAAATACATAAAAGTCATATTGTTGTGTGACGTCACAGTAAACTTTTCCCGTATAAATTAGGCCCCGCCCCCTAATTCAAGCCTTAACAATACTGCGTATGTCATCTTATTTAAACAATCAATATTCTAATTATAAATAGAACGATTCTGCACAATTTCTTTTTGTTAACACTAAGTAAAATTTGCTTTCTATGGGATTTTTTTTCTCAAATTTTTAGTTTGATTGAAGATGTCTTTAGTAAATGAAATGGCACTATGATAGAACAGTTATGTAATAAAAATTGAATAAAATGTACAAGTTAAAAATTGCAGTACATGCATATAATCTATATCACTTATAGCTACAAACTATCTAAATGTATTTATAACTTTTTTATGAAATGGATTCGTTTGAGTAAGTTTACGATTATAAATATCAAAGTCAAAAAGTGGGGTATTCTCAATTTAGGCACTAATTTAGTAAGTTTTTCTAACCAACTTCATGCACCAAAGACAATGATATGCAAAATATGAATTATTTGAACAATATAATTATGCCCTGAGAATTAGATACGCAGCACAGTTAAGGTTACAGTAAGGAAGCGGGGCCTAACTTATACGGGAAATGTTTACTTTGACGTCACACAAAATATAAGGTCTTCATAATACCACAGAATGTAATTATTTGCCATTTCAAACTGTTTGACATTTGTAGACTACATAAAATTTACTATTACATGCAGTTTTGTCGTTTGTTAAATCCCACACAAAAATATATATAAACGATGCATCGATGGCAATGAACTTGTCAATGTGACGTCATCTCGCAAAAATGACGCAGTTTGTACATAGCGAGAAGCTGATCAAGTAACATTTTGTACAATGAAAAATGTCTTTTGTTCTCAAATAAAATATTATTTGCAGTTACATAAAAGACCGTAAACTTGTATGCGATGTTTATTTTACTATTTTATTTTCATACTGTCCGTGTATTCTCCAGATAAGTGATACTGTCGTGTATTTGTATGCAGATTTATTGAAAAAGTATATAAGGGTCCTAATAAATCGATTTATTGCAAGGGCATACCCTAAATGTATCTTGCCAAGTTTTTACACATAAACTTGAGAAGCATCAAGATATTTGAAAAGTGCTGCGAACCTCTAGAGATCTTGCAATTAAATTTATTATAGCTATATTTAATGAAGTTGACCAGCAAAATATTCAACCTGCCGTCTAACAAAATAAGTTTTAGCAGTTAAATAAGGGAGTCTGTACACTTTTCACAAACTACATATAGTGTTAAAAAGTATTTTAAATTTAACCAAGATTTTTAACTTGGTTACGCCCTTGCAATATTGGAATTTATAGATGACCTCTAAACTGCAAGTATACATGCTAAATCATGTGATTCCGGCATCACGCGACAAGTCTACATAAAAAAATTGAACTGCCTTCAACATGCAGATTTGAACTACATTTCATTTTTTTTAATACATGAAGTCCTAAAAAGAATAGCCAATCCTTATAAAGTATGTACATGTATTTTTATCTTGAAAAATCGCCGATAATATTTCCATTTGTAACCTTAACTGCGCTGCGTAGTTGCTAATTTATATTAATGTTCTTATTCCTTTTTTTTATATCAGTTTAAAGCCCGGTTCTGGGGTATAAATAGCAGCCAATCAGGAAAATGGTGGAAATTTCAATTTTCTTGCCACTCTTCACTTCAGGGGATATTTTTTTGAATTCATACTTATAGCATCAATTACCATTTTGAGATAGTTGTCATGTAAATAAAGTAATTACTATTCTGCATAAGAAAATGCATAGAATATATTTTTTAAATGTTTCTAAAAAGGGAGAATTTATCAGTTGAAATTCTGAAGTGACACTGATTTTCAAAATCTGCCTGTTTTGATTGACATCTAGCAAAGCTCTGTTTGTATTTACACCGGAAGTTCTAATCTCTATGGACGCATTCAAAATGGCTTCTTATTATATGTTTATGCCTAATTCTCTTACCTCAGCAAAGAGAAAGAAAAGTCCATTAATTCCTTTTATTTGATGAAGAGATAAAGAACACACTGTATGTAAACAAGAACAGATAAAAGTGCATCCTGCTGTTTCAGGCTGTTATCAACTGACCGCTGTTCACAGCGCAGAGTCAAGTAATTAGCACATAAGCACTGACCAGTCCACAGATAAGACTTGTATAGTATATGAAGCTGCAAACAAATGTAATTCTTACAAAAACATAAATTTCATTAATTCGTGTATTTAAATTGTTAAACATGACATTCACTGCCATCTGTGTCCCATGTATGGAATATTCTTTGGGTTGGGATACCAAAATCTGACAAGATCAACAACACATTCTGGTAGAATGTCCCTACGATGGCTTGCGACATTTTTCAATCGAGGGTCTGACTGCAGCGCGAAAAGTTTTCTTTCTTTGTATCGGGCATCAAGAAAAACACCTCTGTGAAAGAGCATTGTCCAAAAAAACTTATACTTTTGCTTCCGGAAGGAGCTGTTTCTTCTGTCCGGTAACACTGCTTCAGAAGGCCACCACATCTGTGTGTTTTTCTCATCTGTGATGCAGGGTTTGCAAAAACACTGTTGACATTCATCACAGTTTTCATTCTGTGGGATACGGAATGTCCTCTCAAAGTCTTCATCACTGGTGTTTTGATTTTCAATAGTATCCCCTTCGCATAACATTTCATCTAATTCCCATTCATTAAAATTTATAAACTGAATAATTGTTTCCCTTTGTTCAGGATTCACTCTCAAAGAAATTACACTTGTGTCCTCATTTTCATCCATTTTGCTATAAGACCGATGGCTGGAATTGGAGGGAAAGTTTCAGGGCATGGGGCACCAAAAGAGGTTTATAAACATGTTGTTGTCTATTTGGTCACTTTTGTAAAATTTAAAACTTTATTATTTTTTTGGCATCAAAATTGTTATGAAATATATACACTGACAATATATTAAATATAATAATTATCTCTGGGGTTTTTCTTGCATCATATTCTTTGACCCCTGAGGGCCCATCATGGGAGGTGTGCTGACTAATAGATTTATTGACATTTGGCGGGATGCAGGGAGTGCCTCCCCACTGTGAAAATATTTCAGCTTTACATGTTACATTGTAACTGGTCTATTCCATTTGATAATAGACAAAGGGTAAATTAAGATTATAAATATTTAATTGTATAAATACACATAATTTCAAACGCAAGAGGTGAGACTTGATTTTGCAATTCTAATATCAGTTTCATCATGAGGAGCAAACTTTGAACCATATTTGCCAGTCATCTATTAATTCTATTGAAAATGAGAAATATGACTGTATCCTGTTACATCACAAAAAATAGTGGCCTAGTCCGTAATAGGAAACACACAAAACTGCAAGTAACATTTAATATAGTATTACAAGAAGATAAGCAAGTAAACATTGAAAGAATATAGAAAGTCGAATAATAGTCATAAGAAGTGAAGAAAATGGCCTGCCAATTTCAAGTTTGAGATGCCAATTACTGAAGGAAAAAAGCAAGAAATAATGCAAAGTCTTCAGAAAGTAAAGAGACCTGTCAACAACACTGACATAATGGAATCATTGCTGGATGCTTGGAGAAAATCCCTAGAAATGAGTGAAAGTGATGATTTCAAATCACCGGGAACTTATACCAAAGTAAAGAAGAGTCAAGTGAAGCAGGACTTTTTTGTAACATCAATGCAATCTATCAAAAAACTGATGGATATTTCAGCAACCCATGGAAAGTACTGCAGAGGAATTCTAGAAATCAAAAAAGTCACCAAGAGAAGTCATGTGCATTCGTTAAAATTAAAATGTACCCGGGGCGACAGAGGAAAACATTCCTATATTTGGGCATCTTCTCCATACTTACCCAACGGGAAATACCTTGTTAACGAAAGAATCAACCATGCATTTCTATGCAGCGGAATGTTACCTTCTCATTATTCCCGATTCTGTAATGCTGCAGGTCTTGGAATTCTTTCCGTAGAGAAACGAGATACATTTTTCAAAATGTATAAACAATTTGTAAAAGAAGAATATGAGGATTCGTGCACTACTGCTATTTTAGAAGAAGTCGGATTATATGAAAACCTGGATGGAATAGACATAATAACTGATGCCCGCCATGGATGGAGAAAAAATTCACAAGATACCAGTGTTGTTGCTATTGGGGAAAGATCCCATAAAGTACTGAATTGTTCCCATGTCTCGAAAGCAGAGGAACCTGTTTCCCAAAGACATGAGATAGTCGGAACAAGAAAAATTTATGAAGATTTTGACAATAGAGACATTTCTGTGAATGTACATACCCACGACAGGAATATGGCCATCAACAAATTTGTAAGGGAAAGAGAACATGGTTTTACATGCAATCAAAACGATCTTTGGCATGGCATCAAGAGTGTTAAAAAAGCCTTGACTGATATATCAAAAGGACCAAGATATAAGGAAGGAAAAACATGGTCTGAAGAATTGATTGATAAAGTGGAGCCTGTAGCAACACATTTTTACTGGGCGACCAAGCATTGTGATGGTAATTCAGCTACTTTGAGAACTCTGTTGGACAATATTGTGGACCATTACCAGAACAGCCACAAACAATGTCACCCCAGCTCTAGGTGTAAACGAGATCCAAATTATGAACCTTCAAAGGTTGTAATTGAAAATCCAGTGGCAGTAAAATTACTCAGAAGTGTTATAATAAATTCAACTATTTATAAGAATCCAGACCATTTTAATTTAGGAAGAGATACGTACTTTGTGGAGAGTTTCAATAATACATTAAATATCTATCAAGACAAACGAATAGCATTTGGAAGTGAACAATATAAAGTGCGTGCTTTCCTTGGAACTTTGCATTGGAATGAAAATGTAAACAGAGAACATACTTCTATTTCATAAAAGGCTGACCCAAAGGCCCCTAGAAGACTAAAGGGAAAAAAGAACTATAAAAAGAAAACATTTAATTTTAGAAATAAAATATGGATGCGCTATATTAAACAAGTGTACTCAAAGCGGAGAAATAAATAGTAAAACCATGTGCAGAGTTTTATCTCTACTTTCTGTGTAACACGTGTATGTTCTATGCAGGTATCTATTTATAGCTTCACTCTGTAGTCTTATCAGTTGGAGGTGTGACCAGCTCCCTAATATGCTTAATTGCTGTCCGTGTGGATATTAAACTAGGTCAGATCCGGCCTTTAAATATTTTTCACTATGTAAATAAGGAAAATTTTCTCATCATGGAATGGTTATAATGGCTTATAAAATTGGATCACAAACTCATGCTCTCATAGAAATGATATATAAAGATACTGAACAGTGATCATACCCAGAAGTCTATTTAAAAACATAAATTATGATCAGGTCAGAACATGGCCTGTAGGTCAAATTTTGGAGATTAAAAGTCACATGTCAGCAAAATTGGTCGAAATTACCCCTGTTTAACCTAATCCATTAGAAGGGGAATTAGATGTTACGGAGGAACTGACTGAACACACCCTGCGTGCACTTCTTGTCATTACCAGACAAAGGAAAAAAAACAAACATTTGTACGGTTTCAGACTCATTGTTTAGACCATTGAATTTAAACTTGAAAAAAAAAATCTTTTTGTTAAAAGTGTGTTCTTATTCTTCATAGACCAACTCGTATATCAATAAGTTGACTTGTTTAAAATCCATCCATTCGTAGAGCATGTCTTGAGTAACAAATAAATTGTGAGACATAGACCCATTGAAAGAGATAGATGTATAATGCTTTATAAGTAAGGGGAGAAATCGATAAAAATCGAAAAAAAAAGTTGATAATCTAATGATTATTTTTTTGTTGTAATACGTAACTTGTCACCGTTAACATTTTTTGCATTAAGATACTAAACAGATAGGCCAGTGTCTGTGTTATCTTTTATTTCTAGATCACTGTATGAATCGAATAGACATTTGAAAGGTATTTACTTTAGTTAAATGATTTTTCGTCGTCAATGTATCTCAAAGCCGAATTAAACGAGACAATAAGTGTTTTCTTCTCATGAATAAGGCTATGAATAATGTCTGCTTTATAACTGCCGATAAAGGGAAAAAGGACATTTTCCTAATATGTAATAAAACTTTTGCTCCTTTTTGAATTCGTTTTATCAATTTTATTTATCTTTCCAAAATTGACTACTGCAAAATCTTGAACAAAAAGTTAGAATAAGTCAGTTTTTTGCTACAAACGTGTCTTCTTAATATAACAAATTGGTTTCGATGTATATAACATTTTTGTTATATACCTTCCTTACCATAAATAATGGTAATAAAATATGCTGATATATAGATCAAAGAATATGGTGTATTGATAGATAAGAAATAAAACAACATTTCTTTATTTAGAAACTTCAAGAAAAAGTAAACAATGCATGAAAACTAACACAGATGCAAGAGTGCCACTTTTCTAAAAATTGTTTTAAGCGAGGTTTTTTCTCGATTTATCTAAAACAGTTTTATTAATAACAAGTTTTTAAAAATATATGATCGAGTTGTTTTTACAAAATGAAATATGCAAACAAAATTTGATTTATTCACCCCTATAAAATGAATAATAATTATGATGTAAAAGATATTCAGAAAAATGATAAATCCACTACACAAGAAAAAAATCATATGATACGCTTTTGATTTTCTATCTATTTGATAATCGTGTAAAAATTACGTAAAATCTATATACACATTTGTAAAATGATTCAAAAATGTTTCAGGCACTTTTTTTCCAGAATTTTTTTTGTTAGATTTTCTTTGCACGATATTTATGCGATAAGCTCTTCATATAGAAATGAATCTTTTGTTGAAAACGTTTGAAGATTTCACATAAATTTCAAGAATCTTATTTCTTGTCTTCATTCCATGCCGAAAAAAAAATACTTAAGATTATTTTTGCAAGCCATTTTTGCATGTGTATAAGCTAGTACAGGTAATATAGCTGGCTTTAGTATCGTGCACCAGGTGTGGAAAAACACATGTTGGAACCTGAATTCTTTAATACGCAAGTTTCGAGATTATCTCCCTTGGTGCGCTCTATCGTTGAGGAGGGGAGTTTCGTTGCCGCGTAAACAAACAGGTGGGACAGATATTTGAGACTGTGTATGTTGGATACATTGCATCATCGATATACAGGTTTATCATAACTACATGATTGTCAGGATGCACTTTGCAGCTTGAGAATAACCGAATTAAAGTAAAGGCATCAGTTTTAAATAAAAAACATCGAAACAAAAAAGAAAACATCAGTGGATGTGAGACTTTTCGGACGAGGGAAGATATAGATTTCGTTTTCAAGTATAGTAGATTTTTAAATATGCATAGTTGAGCTTGATAAAATCGTCAAATGCATCACTGCTTAACATTATTATATTTCTATAACATTTAATTAATTTTAAAAGCCATAAATATCGTTTTTTATTCATGCACTTTTGTATACAGAGACAACCTGTCCCACCTCCATGCTGAAATGGGTACTTTTTGCGCCTCTATCGTAGGAGAGTTACAATCTCGAAACTGGCGAATTAATTATATCACCAAAAATATGTCACCCTTTCACGTGTAGCAACAACTTATTGAATGATAGATGCTGCAAATAATAACATATAATGTATTTTAAATATTCAATGGTTCATGTTTTTTGTAGAGTTTTTTTTGGGGGGGGGGGGGGGGGGGGTGGGGTGTACTCGGCCGGTATAGATCATGCAATTTTTATTTTTTCAAAAGCGCGAATTACACGTTGTACTGCTTAAAAAAAACAAAATTAATGTTTAATGTATTTCATTTTTACAAAAATATGTTTTTATCTAGACCAAGACACTATTTTATTTTCAATTTATGAAATTACATGTAAGAAGAAAAATGTGCCTTACCAAATCAATGAAAAAGTCGATGAACAGAATATGCTTAAACATGAATGCAAAAACTGTAAAGGCGAAAATATGATGATAACAAACAGAAAGTATCAGAAATCAAAACTCAGGACAGAAAAAAACGCTCATCACAAAATACATATATCTTTTTTATGTCCCTTTGATATTTCACCACTAAAAATAAATTAACTGTATACAATTATTTTTTTTCATTTCAATTCTTGTTACATTTTATTAAATATTTTAAAAGCCATATTTCTTTGGAGGTGTTTTCTATATTCTTTTCTCTTCATTTCTTTTTTCTTTTCTTCTTCATATTCCTTTTTATTGCAGCATCCTTAAAGAAAGAAATTAAATAAGAAATTTCTTTTGTAAAGCAAATAAAAAAATTAAGAAAGTACAATTATGATCGATAACTAAGTCACCTTTAAGTCTGTTTCTGAATCCCCCTTTTCTTCCGGGACAGCAACAAATTCGATAAGGAAGAAAGGCAATATTTATAGGAGACGGAATTCTCCACTCATAGTCATTGATGACCGTACATCGATGAAATCTCCAGAGTTTTTCGGCATTTTCTTGAACCCTTTCAAATGTATAACTAAAAGAAAAAACTTTGTTGTTAATATTTTGCAGAAAAATATTTAAGCGTAGAACGAAGGAAGCACAGGGAAAAAAAAAGAAAGGTTTTAAAAAGAATAACCTAAACATGGCGATAACTAGATTCACTAGGAGAAGGTTAGAGAACAACATGTAGAATCCTGCTACTGCAATTACTGTCCAGTCTTCCTGGGGACATCGGTCTTGGGACGTGTCTGCTTTCCAAATGGTTTCATTCTGAGTACAACTGCTGAGTTCCTGTCCTGCATAAAATAACATTTCTATAGATTCGAGAGGCTAGTGGTCTTTATTTACACCTACCTGCTGTTCTCATAACATTAATTGTTTTCTTATTTCGGATCAAAAGATTTGATCTACATTGTAGCTGCAACCTAGTCCAAAGATGTCAATGGCATAACTACTTCGTGCCTTTTCAACATGACGATTTCTGACTATAATTTGACTGACATGGAAAACATTGCCTTAATGTCAACAATATTATTTAATATTTAATAGCTACTTATTGACTCTGTGTCCTAAAAAAAGTTTTTAAAAAGTATTGAATCCGAATGATTTCAGAATGTTTGGTGTTTAAATCTGTGATATTTTTCCCCCATTTCTATTACATAACCAAGTACATCTAAAACTATCTATCAACGCTTGTATGTTAATATCTTTAGGCATGTTTTCGTTGGTCTTCAGAAATAGAAACTCTTTATTAATTTTTTTCATACATAATTGCACTTCATATTTTGATATCCTTAATGTGTTGCAACCCTTATCCTAAGGTGAATTATTTCAACTAAAATCTGCTCTTTTTAAAAATTCTTTCAAACACAATACAGAAAAAAAACTTATTCTATATGTAACTAAAATTTTTTGTAACTAAAATTTAGCACCAATTTTCTTCGGGAGATAGTAATTTATTTTAAATTTACTAGTACGAAGGATTATAATTTTTATAAGTGATGCAATATTTTACGCACTTTTCATACAGACGATGGGACGGACAGACAGAAAACAGAACAGGTGATCAAAGGAGCCCAATAGACTTTCAGTTCAAGCGAGAAAAAAATTATACTTCATGAAAACTGTGTAGTCCTTTATAACAAGAAATATTGATAAATTAATAACATTTCGACTGATTTTCGTTACGACTAAATTTTAATATGGTATATATATGACTTTTTGTTATCTCCATTTGTTTCATTTATTTAAACAATTGTTGTAATTTTTTAACCACATTCTTTTAAGAATACTTTAGTCATACCTTCCAAGAACTCGTTGTTAATTTCTCCGTATAACTGCCAGTAAGGATAATAGATGATCGTCCAAATCCTCCAGTTGACCCAATTTCCAGTCCAAATGGTCGGGTGATCCGGCCATAAGTTAGCGTGGTAGTACATTCCAACACCAAGTACTACAAACAACGCAAGGCCAAGAAAGTAGAGAAGATCCTTCAACTGAAAAGGCAAATTGCTTCAGATCAAAATTCCTTTTTTCAGCAAATGAAAAATGCTAGATTTATGATTCCATAAGTTTATTAAATATGTGTAAAAATCTAAGTTTATACTTTTCAATATCTAAATACAATATGTTGTGCCTCATAAAGGGAAAAACTGTGATGATTTATATGGAAAGGGCAATATACAATTTTAACAGGGCATTCGATAGATGGACCATTTACAATCAAAATATCAAATAAATCTGTCAATCCATGCTTTTTCGTGTCCAAAGTCTTAATGTACTGAAACCATCCCGTCATGTGTTTTCGTGGTATATACGTTTTCGTGTTTTTTTTTATTTTTGGGGAATAATCGCACAATGCGAGATCGAAATGACGTCATATTTGTTATTAACAAAGGAGACCCCTGTGCATGTTTTAAGACCAAATGTAAAACATTTTTCCCAAATAAAATATAGCGAGTGAGTTATGCATAAATCGAAAATTTGACAATTTGGGTAATATACGCCTATCCGTAGTGTTTTGAACTAGAATACCAAACTTACAAACTAATAGCCGACGATCCTGCATAACATCGTCTCTTAACTATCCATACAGCTACCGGTCATGTAACAATAATTGGAATTTCGCACTTTTGATATTTTTTCTATGGAGATCTAGTAACGTCATTTTTTATATAATTTTCAAAGAAAATATCGGGGGTGTTAAAAAGTGATACGATAAAAAAAATATTGTGCCATTGATAATTAATTGAATTCAACATTTAATTTTTTTAAATATAATTTATATTTTAAAATATGAAACATTCAAATAAAGCTTTATGAGAAAGAGAAAATTTCTACATTATTTAGCAATACAGCTTAGGCACGCCTATATAGATGTGGTCTTTAAAATTAACAACAAATAAATTTTCATGTCAAATAATGTAATCATTTTGTCAATAAACTAGTATTTTTGACATTGTAAAATTTATAAGGATTTTACCCGACTAGATTTCCATAGTTTACTTGTTTTATAATTACCACGAAAACATATGACGTCAGCTAAAAAATCGAAAGACCAACTATGCAAGAATTCAATGACCTTCTGAACAAATAACAAATGATATGCGAGTTAAAATCATTTAAAAATAAGGAGAACTATTGTTTGTATATGTGATAAATAGCAAACATCTCCATTATTCAGTCTTGAAGCACTATATTACAAATTAACCGTAATGCCACGAAAACTCTTGATTCGAGGGTAGTTTTAATATTAATTTCGCTGGGCTGTTTTGTTCACACTCTTATCAAACTAATGGAAAACACGGGTTTACAAAAAATTAAGATTTACGTAGGTTAAAAATGTAAGTGTATTATATTGAAAAAAGCATTTTTACGCCGAGTTTCAATTTGTTGCATTTTCAAATTCTATTTTATTTAAAATTTAGAATGGAAGTATTCAAAAAGTAGAGCCAGGGAATGATGAAGTTTGTGATCAATTTGTTTACATAATCAAAGGGATACGAAAACATGTTGTAAAGTTCCTTAACGAGGAAGCATTTCGGAAGGAATTCATATCCGAAACACACCTCTTATACTATCACGATCTGCACGGGTTGCTACTGATGATCAAGTGTTTTGTGCTTCAAATTTGCGTCCCTTTGAAATTGAAGATTGAAACCACTCTTATGAAAGATTTTCAAGAGAAAGCATCCTATTATCAGCTGTTGAAGGAGTTAATGAAAGATACAATGCACCGTCTATAACCGGATGAGGTTGCGTCTCCCTGACATGCAACCGGTTGGCACAAAACAGGTCGCTGTGGCAAGGGTAATGAATTTTTCCCAGTCTATTATAAGCAGATTATCGTCCACACATCGCAATACAGGGCCTGATCTGGTCGACCATGATCAACAACTTAGGCTTAGGACAAATAAAGCTACACTTTTGTCCTAGGAAATCGTCTGAAAGCAATGCATTAAGGCGTCAACGTCAAAGAGAGACTGGCTTGGTAATGAGTGTCCAGGCCAACAGGAGTCACTGCATAGATTTCACTTACATGCCTCATATCTTTGTATCATTTCCTGTTTGAGAATCGTCACATTAGGACCCAACTCCAATGCGCGGTGTCTTCACCAGAAACGCTGGGGTAATCACCGATGCAACAACGTTATGTTCTCAGCTGAGAAGGGGTTCACTGAGGACTTCCTGGACAAACACAGAAGGGTTTGGCGCCGATGTAATGAGCATTTTCATGACGTTAACATCATATTTTTTGGTGATGGGAAAGCATTCCTAAATGCCGTCAGAACAGATATGCTTGTTGTTTTTGGACGTGTCACTAGGCAGTACTACATCTTGGCGCCCCTAGTTGTGTCGTTTGCAGGTCGTAATTGTTGTGTATTGATATTATGTTACAGTGTTAAGGGAAGTAACTCTAATTTGTGTTGTGTCACTTGTGTGTAAGAGTTTGTGTGCTAGAGTTATGTTTCTTAGTGTGGGTCAGGGGTGAGTGTATATCAGTGTGCGTGGAAGGCGTGCATGGATGTCAGGGTGGAAGCCATGTGCTTGTATGTTGTCTACATGAATAAAGTATAAAACGTGATTCAATTCGAGTAATTCTTCAGTAATAGTCATCGTTTCAATTTTCATGATGACAATGCCAGATAGCATAGGGCTAAGATTGTTACGGATTATCTCCAACAGATGAATATCACCACATTAACCTAGCCTGCACTAAGTCAAGACTTTTCCCCATCGAACATGTCTGCCACTTGCATGGACAGCGGGTACGCAAATGGCAAAATTCTTAAGGAATGCTGCAGCATTGTAACAGGAATGAAAAACCTGCCCAAAAGTAACCTGTGACGTCATTTTAGGACCATGCCAAACCGAATCCGAGCTTGTCTGGCCAACTGAGGGGGTTTCACTAGTGATTGTTTCACGTTTGTGATTAATTTGCTTTTTGATCCTGTATGATTTTGACCCTTCTTGTGGAGTGTGACCTTTTCTGACTGAACACAGAGTTTCGGAAAAAAAATATGACACATGTTTCCTCAATGTTTTTCTGTCATTAGTTTCCTTCCTGACCACTTGATCTGAATTTCATTGTTATTGTAAATCCAATATAACCTATTTTTGGAATTTCATATAACTGACGTAATCAAAGCTTAATGTAAAACATTATCCAAGCAAAGCAGGAAAATATATTGAAGTTTTTAATCTCGTAAAAAGCAAAGGAGTGAAATTTCGCGTGAAATTTAAATATTAAAGAATTTTCCAGAGTTACTTATATTTTTCAAGGGAATCAGGGAACCATTTATGAATACCTGCAAAATGAAATTTTACGAAAAATGAATATTTAATTGAACTAACTAGTAGAATGCTTGTTATTTTAATACTTCATTTTAAAAAGAAATAAATAATATTACTTCATTTTAAAAAGAAATAGATAATATTACCATTTCCTTAATCATGATCAGAGTGGGTCCCATTTTTCTGTGCACTAAAAAGACTTCGAGAAATCTCAGGTACATAACAAGAAGGGACAGCGAAAACATTCTCCTTGCAACAGTAAAATTGGTTGATGGATGAAAATGGCGTACACACAATGCTGTAATCAGTAAGGGATAGGAAAGAAGATCCACCAAATTCCAGAAGTCATATAGGTACCTCTTCAGTCTTGAGTAATAACCACGGTGGGAACGCCCTCTTGATTCCAAACAACCCTAGGTAGAAAAAAAATTCAAAAATGCGTTATTTCAAATGATTAAAGAATATTATGTTATATTTTGCTCATTCAGTGTTCATTCTTTGCACTTTCAGAGGAAATATATCAGAAGTAAGGATATAGGAAACTAAATTTTACATTTTATTCAAAATAAAACGAATGTCTGAATACGAAAATCAGGGCACATATTACTTTTCTTTAAATTGATTGGTTTTATTTGGTAAATTTGTGTGTCTTTTCTTTTCTAAACTTGAAGGAAAAAAAAGTATTACAGTTATTGTACTTTATTTTAAACATTAAGTTTCGTCAGGGAAAACTCTATTTTTACTGTTAAATTGGAGTTACTACAATGAAATATGTGGGGAAAAAGAAGCAAATATCAGGATAAACGTCTTCGACTGATAATCTATTCAGACATGTTACTTTGTGGTTTTTCCTTACGAAACAGCCCATAATTGAATATTATTCAACAGAAATAATTTTTAACAATGTTTATATAATTCTCCTCTACATAATGTACGATACTGTTAAAAGATTACAAAAAAAACTAAAAAAAAACAAAAAAACAAAAAAACAAAAAACCGGCTGTTTTGTTTACAATAGCGTTTATGATTATGAAGTCTTTTAGTAATTGGAGAAAGAAAAATAAAGACAACATTTTCCTTACAAAGCAGCTTATAAGTTCTTCTATTAGATCCCCGGCTCCCCAGAAATAAACATAATATTCAAACACTCTGGCTATATCAAGTATGTAGTATTCGTCCCCAATACTGGTAAGTACAAAAGCACTGTAAAACACCAGCATGACGAAGAACATCACCTACAAAATATAATAAAACTGGTAAGATAAACTTATTATAACTATAAGATATTATTTTGTCAATACTTGCTTTCGCGCATTTATTGACACTGTAATAGGAAATGACGACGGTATCTAAAATCTGATAGATGACTTAATGTCAAATGAAAGGTGAAAGGTAAATGGTAGACCTTTTCAAATCAGTCTTTTTTCCAAACCCAGACTTCGGTGATAATTTACGGAACAATAAGAAACGATAAGAAATCGCTAAATAGGAATCTCTTTAAATGTGGATTCTAAATGTAATTAATATCATTAGAATATGTTTGATTTTTGAACAATTTTTAAAGCTTCAACAGGTTGTAAAAATGTTGAAATCTTCCATCAATCAAAATTTTTAAATTTGTGTAATTGATTGACAAATCTATTCGATAACGCTACCTGTCTTATGTCGTTGTCTTGTTCATAAATTTTAAGCCTTATACTAAATAAAGCTTTTAAATTACCTTTGAATATTTGTGAATGAACTAAGTTCAATTCAAAATATTTATCGTCATTTTCCCCAAAATCATTCATTTTGTCGGAATGCATAATTAAAAAAACTAAATATTATACATGGGTATTGATCAAACTCCAAACTGATGCAAAACATTAGATGATATACATAAAAGACCCTTATTAGAGATATAAATCAATACTTGTAAAACATGGAATGCTTAAATTAGAAGATTCCTGTCATAGAACTTTTTTAGCTTTGTTGGAAAAAAAATTAATCAATAGTAAAAATAAAAGTAAAAAACGAAAAATAGGAATTCTTGCCTGGGTTTTCAGCCCAAAAAAGTATTCCTCTTAAACCTACACAAATGATCTAATTTTATTCTGTGACGTTTTTTTCAGAAAACATGAATAAAGGAAAACTTTTTTTTGCATATAAAAATATACGTACATAATTATACATGTATCTTGTGAGAGGAGCAGTGAAAAACTTCCTTGGTTTCCGCCACATAGACTGAAAAGGGAAATTTTCATATAAGAATACATATAAATCTGATATAAACACGTCCTAACTGAGATTTGAAAATAACAATAAACAACATCTATATAAAATTTAGACAATATAGTGAAGGACACTAATCTAGTTTTAGAATTTGCGTCAATCAGACAAAGCAAAATTTCTGTGAATGGGAATCTATGTATCTATTGCCAGTAGTATTTTCGCTCCTAGAAAGAATTTTAAGAAGTTACATGTAAGAAACAGAAGAAAAATAATTTTAAGGGTAAGGTCAACATAAGGTATTTTCTTTTTCATTACTGGCTCCCTTGGAAGACGGTTAACAGAGTTTTGTACACTTTTAGTACAATACACTTCCTCTCTTTTGTGATTGGTAGAAATTACATGATGAGAAAATATTCAACCATTTAATTGGATTATATGCCGTTCAAGGCAAGGGGGATAATTTTCTGAAGATCTAATTTTCGTTCTAGAATGCAGGCTATACAGCTTATATTTATTCTTTTTCCCTTTATTTGTTGAATAAATTGACAGAGTCAGCCGAGGTTTGTCGAATGGTATCGGCAGTTTAGTCAATCGGCAATCCTCTGCTGACTCATCTACGCTCCATTCATGTGCGAGGCACGAGCCGTCATAGGATCTCCGAGCTAACCAGGGGAGCGTCTGGTTACCTGTTCAGTTTGTAGGGCTTATGCCAGAAAAACTAATGAAAAGAAAGACAAAGCCATGAAATTATCAAAAACAATTCATATTGCCTTAAAGTGTAGTTCAGTTTACTTTTTTATTTTGTTGATTAAAACGATCAGCTTTATCAAAAAGCTCTACTTGTAGTATTGTTATTAATTATATTTTCTCAAAGATTTTCGATGACAATGACGTCATGAGGCGTCACAACTGGATCAAATCAAAAGTTTTCGAAAAATGGTTTGTATCTAGATATCTATGCCAATTCCATAATTAAAGATGAAGGGGAATTATTCTTCATCAGGTCTGATTTTAATGTGAAAACAAGAGCTCTCGCCCAAGATACCTCTGATAACCTTGACAACATTACGGAATGAAAAGATAAGCAAAAAACAATTCGAAGTGAATATGGCGCTATGAATACCATTTGCTATATCCACATAATTTTCATTAGACTGCGCTTTAGCATTTCATAAGCAAAAGCCCAAAAGGTTCTCGAGATATCACTTAGAAATAAAAGTGTTATACTAACAAACAGAATTCATGAACTCATGACTTTTAACCTTAAAATCCAAAGGAATATTTCTGAGAGCATAAGGAGTTGTAGTATAATATTTCATTGCAAAACGTCAAAGGCTTCTCGAAATATCGCTCTGAGGCAAAAATGTTAAAGCAGACAGAAGTTATGAATTTATGATGATGACATTTGCCCTTTCGACTACAATATGACAAGGTGTCTTCTTTAAGCCATATGAAGTGTGACATGTATGAAAAACTATTGCAAACGCTCGAATGCTTCTCGAGAAATTTTGAAGAAACGAAATGTTAGACAAAAAGACATATGGATGGACAGACAGACAGGCCAAAAATAATGTCCCCCACTTTGTCATGGGCAATAATATATAGAATTCCTATTAGTTTCTTGTACAAAAATACTTCTACAGTACAAAATTGTTGTGCTAGATTGAATGAAGAAAGTATTTTCCGCTTTACCATACCTTGAGGAATGGTTTCAAGTCAGGCGCTAATTTGTTGTACCACTGTTTATTCATATTTTTCTGGGAGCAAGTGTGCGCCACCACATCGTACATAAAGTTTTCGTGAGCAAAGGTAAGCGGGCTTGATTTTATACCCCAAACATTCATGTCATCATCCATAAGATCTATTGCGTTCTTGTCATCCTCATTATACATGCCGTCCATTATCGTCAAACATCTGTTTTCAAACAATCTGAAGATAAAATAAGTGAGCAATTCAGTGGGACCTAGAAAAGAAACAAGGGCGTACAATATGCAACACATAAAATACAGAAAAAAATCTGCAGATCTGTGCTATTTTTTAACTTCTTTAATCAATAATCCATATTTATTTGGCAGACAAAAATGTACGGCAAATTAGAGAATGTAAGGTTAAAGAATAAATTCTTACTGAATGCATTGAATAAAAAAAAAATAACCATTTTCGTGTTTATTTTATGTTTACAATATCTTCACATTTAAAAAATACATGAACGTACTGTGCGTGCTCAGCAAAATCATTCGAGAGATTCTGTTCCTTTACGTTATTCGCTTTTTTAGACAACTTTTTCAGCACTGCAGCACAAACTAGGGACGTTACTAGAAATAAAAGTAATAAATAAAATGATATTGAATAAACAAATTGTACATGAACACAGCGCTCACCTTAAAATTATCAGTCCTTTTTATACTTCTATGTGTAAATAACATACAGTGGTCGATCTTTATCATATACAATTAAGGTAGCTCTAAACACTGACAGAAACTGTTTTTTTTTATTCAGAAAAAAATATATAAAGATATGCATATTGAGTTCTTTTTCCCTTCATTTAGAACATGGGGTACGTACGTGCCTTATTGGCGCGGGAAAAATGTTTTTAAAAATTGACAATTTGTGAGCAGAAAATATTGTTGTTTACTTTCATTAGGAAAATTAATGAAAATAGTTCATTACATGTCTTACTATTGGTCTATCAAAGAGCTAAAAATATTTAAATCTATTATAAATTATGTAATTAACGGTAAATAACATTTTTTAAATCTTACATCTAAGGGCAGATCACTCTAACTGTATTAAATTACTCAATAAATAGAGCTCTTTCGTGTGCAGTGTTTAGAGCGTTCTCAAAGAGCATACAGCGTGGAAACCTGGATATTTCAGAGGTTAAATCTGTTGGCTAGGAGAGTAGGTATCTCCTCTTGACCTGTAACACCTTATGTGAGCCATAGTTTCTGTTCATATGGACGGATAATTCCGAAGTCAGATTTCCGAAAGAAAAGGCCTAGAAATCAGTTTGCTAGAAGACAAAAGATGAATTATCGGCACATACGAATTTTTTGGCTAAATAAATAGCAATGTTTGAATTGCTAATATGCTTCTTTAGATGTTCTGTCATCAGTTTTTAGTATAATATCCATGGACGTCTTTTACATGCAAGCGAGTCATGCGCCGTTCTTCAGCGTCATGCGTTGCTGACAAAATCCGAAAATGGTGACGTTGGTAGCGCCATTTCAGTGTTTTTTCCTAATTATTGTCGTAAAATCACATTTGCAGACCATTAGGGGTTACAGATAATGTTAGTTTGGTATTAAAATCAAAATATTTGGCAAAGGAGTATTGTCGAACAAATGACTGCATGAAATTAAAAAGCTGCACAAAGTCATGCGCACTCGAATTAGACTCGGTCATACAGGGTGTGAAATAGAAATCAGTATGGATTTCCATTTCACACCCTGTATGACTCCATATTAGGTCACTAACTGACTGTGTAACTAATCATCTATCTTATTTCAAAAACTAAAAAAAAAAGATCGAACTCACCTTAGAAATTATTTTACTATAATTTAAATATAAATTTAAGAATTCCAACCCAGATAGCAAGACTATGTTGGGCCAACATTGGCAAAAGGTTGTATGGTTGGCGTTGGGGGGAACAACATTGGGCCAACGTTGGACCAATGTCACCATTCCAACCTCCTCGACCATGACAGAATTCCTATGTTGGCCCAACGTTGGTCCAACGTTAGCAACTTCCATTCACTTTACTTCCTAGGGAAGGAGGGATGTTGATGTTGGCCCAACGTTGGCCCACTGTTTGTAATACACTCTTAAAAAAGTGTCTTTTAAAGTTGGTAGTAGTATGTTGGCCCAACGTTGGCCCGATGTTTATAATACACCCTTAAAGAAAGTGTCTTTTAAAGTTGGTAGTAGTATGTTGGCCCAACGTTGGCCCGATTTTTGTAATACACCCTTAAAGAAAGTGTCTTTTAAAGTTGGTAGTAGTATGCTGGCCCAACGTTGGCCCAATGTTTGTTATACACCCTTAAAGAACGTGTCTTATCAAATGGGTAGTAGTATATTGGCCCAATGTTTGTAATACACCCTCGAAAAATGTCTTATCAATTTGGTAGTACATTGTAGTATGTTGGCCCGATGTTAGCACGAGTGTTCTTTTGTTTAGGTGTTTCAAAGATGGGATATTTATATTGGGCCAACGCTGGCTCAATTATTATACTGCCAACTAAAGATGGTGTCAGTGTTAGCTGCTGAGCTGATATTCTATGTCCATGCTTTTAATTGGATGACTGTTTTTGTTTAGATCTGATATATTCAACACTTTAAATTTTAACTTAAGTGATCACAGCACCAAAGAGTGTTTTATTATATTTTGAATTGTGCACATGCATGATTATTTATTTGAAATAAAACCCTTGAAATTATGAATTTTTTCATGAGCGCTGTATTCATGAGAATTTAGAGAAGACTGAATACGTTCTCAGGAACAGGATGTCAATGAAGCCTACATAAACATAAATCAAAATGACACAGCTTTATAATTAAATTGAAACAAAAGTTAGGCGTTCGCTATCACGTGACCAAACTGTAGAGTGAGCTGTCAGATTCAATTGCTCACAGGTGGTGATAATGCAGGGCAAGCAAGAAGAAGTGAAATTTAAATTTGTGGATTATACGCTTGCTATACAGCTGCATTTAGAAGCGATGTAAGTATATTTATTCTTATTTATTCAGGTTAACTTTTAAAATTGATTCGGAATTCATTCTTGTCATGTTTGTGCACACAAGCACTATAATTAAGGTAAAATAACATTTTTTAAGTTGTTTCTATCTTTCGAATTCTTAACTGTCTATTACAGACAAGATTGTAACAAAGAAATTCAGCCAGAGACTGCAAGGAAAACAAATGTTGTGGCGATACATGTAAATAACAATGAAATCGAAGACCATGCATAAAGAAGTGTATAAAGTACGAGTCCGTATGACAAAGATCAAGATGAAGAAAACGGGAGGCGACGAAGGGACGGAAAAAGAGCGGGAATACAACAAAAGGACTATAATAAAGGAAGTGAGCCCTGATTAAGAACTTTTAATTGATAATTTTTCATAATTTACCTCTGTTGTCTATTTTAAAATTCATTTTGTAAATTATGATTGAATTAATGTATATAAAATATTATAACAGTGGATCATTAGTAATGTATTCATTGAACATGTCCATGTATGCATTATGAATGCAGGTTGAATTGTGTATTAATTATTTTAAACAGTCATAAAAAAGGTTTATGTAAAGAATCACTTAACGAATTGCAAATGTTTCTATGTAATAATTACGTTGGCCCAACAATTTGCCATCTGACATTGTAAAAAAAAGGGTCAACATTGGGCCAACCTAACCAACCAGTTGTTAAGGTTGGCTGTTAGTTGGCATACACTAAAAACTACATTGGCCCAACAATATGTTATCTGACATTTCAACATAGGGCCAACGTTGGGCCAACCTAACCAAACAGTTGTTAAGGTTGGCTGTTAGTTGGCATACACTAATAACTACGTTGGCCCAACAATATGCCATCTGACATTTCAACAAAGGGCCAACGTTGGGCCAACCTAACCAACCAGGTATTAAGGTTGGCTGTTAGTTGTCATACAGTTTTACCTACGTTGGCCCAACAATATGCCAACATGTTGGACCAACGTTGGGCCGATGAGCAAAATTCCCGTGGGCCAACGTCAGGTTACCAACAGTGGGCCAACGTTGGAAAAAAAATTGGGCCAACGTTGGCCCAACCATGTTTTGCTATCTGGGAATTTTATGAGTTTTATCAGTGAAAGAAAGATTTTTGCAAATTTTAATTTTTTTTCCCCTTTGGAATGGCCATACATTCCTTACATAAGTGATCTTTCCCTCGAAGCCAACATATTTCTGCTATTTCTTTTCGATTTGCAAAGATTGCCCAAAGCAGGATGTCAGATACTTTTACACAACTTGATTTTTCTCCATTTTTATTATCCGTATATTCAGGATCATCATTAGTTTCTGTGTCCTCTGATTCTGCAGAAGAAAAGAAAAAACATATTTAGCATAAATGTCATCCCCCTCACTAAATCCCTGCATAACGGCTCATGACAGAAGTTTAATATC
Source organism: Saccostrea glomerata (assembly GCA_003671525.1). NCBI lineage: Eukaryota > Metazoa > Mollusca > Bivalvia > Ostreida > Ostreidae > Saccostrea > Saccostrea glomerata. The sequence continues at coordinate 648,198 of PRKT01000217.1, read as the reverse complement.
AACAAAAATTTTAAGTGAAGGAGAAGATCTTAAAAAGGTAGATACTCGAAGTAAGGCCTTGTGACAAGAAATTAAGCAGTAGCACTAACACTTGAATAGCTATAGACAAATAGTCTAAATTATACATGTATGTCAGCAGCAAAACTCAAGTGAGATTATTGTCTATTTCACAATGAATTTCACGTTAAATTTATTATTTATACGCGGATACGTGATACACGACATGGAAAGTTGTCCGTAAAATTTCAAAGTGTTTTTAAAAACTGTAGTAACTTCTTTGAACTTCATGTACCTAGATATAACGTCATATTAGAATATGACGCCAAGTCAATGATTTTTTGAGCTGACATGACGGAGAAAGTTTCATAAATTTTTACATTCCTTCCACATGGCATGTTGATTTTTTTGTGTTGTAGCTTCATTCAAGTGTCGGGATTGGATTTTCAACTCCAGTGTGCTGTTATGATGTTGAACATTTGAAATTAACATATGCCTATTCATTTCACTTGTCCGATATGCACATATTCAAACAATAGCTAACAATTGAATGAGAAACGCTCCCCTTACACATCCGTAGACAGAGTGAGAACATTTATGAATCAAGTTATTTACAAGGATAAATTGAAGATATTCTGTGTTAATCTAAAGAGAAGTATGCCCTCTAACTGAATTTTGCTAGGGGATAATATGTTGTTTACCCATTTTTGTGTAAATCTCGATATAGATTGAAATGTTTGTTAGTTGAATTTCTCGTAAAATGTTGTCTTTAGAAGTAAAAAATCAGACTTGCTTCCAGCACCTTATATGATTGATTGATTGTTTATTGTTTAACGTCCCTCTTGAGAATTTTTCACTCATATGGAGACGTCACCGTATGCCGGTGAAGGGCTTCAAATTTAAACCTATACTCGGCACTCGGGGCCATTGAGCAGTGAGGGTTCTTTATCGTGCCAGTGCCTACTGTGACACGGGACCTATATATAGCTACGTTTTTAAGGTCATATCCGAAAGACCCATGACTTTCACTTCTGATGCCGAGCGCTTGGCGAAGGAACAGTCGCTACCTATTTTATCGTCATAGGTTTGACGCGGCGCCGGACACGAGAATCGAACCCGGGCCTCCCGATCACGAAGCGAACGCTCTACCACTAGGCTACCGTGAACGGTCAGCACCTTATATGTACAAAAGATCAAGAATCGATAAATTAATCTAAGTAACAAACTTTTCAGAATAATTTTGTTTTGCGCTTGTTCTAATGCGATTTTTGTGCATCATTTAAGAGTTATCTTAAATATATGTCATGTGGTCAACAAAGTTATGTGACATATAAAAATGCTTTATTATAATATTTAATTAAACTCTTATCACATGTTAACTGCAAATTCAAACATTGATTACACATTGAAATTCAAATCTAGCTCAAAATAAAATGTATATTTCTAATGCATTTTAAGCCTTCGGACAGCACACACTTTGAAATATCTCGATCAATCCCGTCAAAGGCTGTACTAAACTTATTTTTACTCTCTACCAGTTCAAAGAGGTCCAAACTCAGATTTGAATGGATTGAAATATACATTTCAAAAAGCAAAAATTTATTAAAAACCTATTTAATACTCAAAAGCTAATAAACTGAGTATTTTCCATACAGCTTAGCTCGTCGAAACACCGAGTATACGTGCTGATAAGATTTTGGCTAAGGAATATATTAGAAGAGAAAAGAGAATTATTTTTGTTTGACTAGGGAAGTTAAGAAATTAGTGATTAACTAAAAACTAAATTTTATTACAATCGAAACATCAGGTTATCCATCGTCAACTCCAGTATTTCAATACCACCGATATATGCCGTTTACATTGTATTTCTTATACAAAGAATTTTTTAGGTCAAAAATACTGAATTGTTTTACCTTAAGGACAATTTCGTTCAAAATATTTTATCACTAGCTTCAACCATTCCGAAGTGAAAGCCAACTGTTCACATCTCAAAAGCCCTAAAATTCCTAATTTTCAAAATGTTATTTCTGTATCTGTATTAATATCTTCTTGAAATGATACTCTTATTGAAAGGAATACTCTTGTGAAGTTTGAATTCAAAACACAATCCTTTCATAAGATATGATAACGTTTGATATACTGAAAGGAAAAAGAAATGCAGGGTAAATGTTTTAGGTGAATTAAATTTATTTTTCTTTTAATTTTTTTCAGTATTCCTATCTAACTTTTAAAATGAACTTTCAAAATTCAAAAAGATATAACCAAAATCCCATTTGATTTTGTCTTATAAATCAGTTATCGAAGATCATATGACGGTACCCCCAAAAGTGAAAATCGAGAACCCTCAATATCTTCAATGTCTCTCCCGCGCATCCGTCATGAGCATTATTTCTCTTTACATGGAATTAATCAGAGTGTCAATTTTTCAAACCCTTGCTATATTGGTCATGGGTAACCACGCCAAAAACTTAGTCATAAGACGCGCGCATGCGCCAGTGAGAGGAACACAACAGTAAGTTGACCGGCTCAAAAAACCAAATTGCAGAATTGTTTCTTTTATTTTTCGTGTGAATGTTATGATTATAATAGTTTACTGTATAAAAGGCGTTTTTTGTGGTAGTAAGGTGGCGATTTAAGAGACAGCAGGACGAATAACCCGCTCGTAACATGACCCTGTTTCGCGTTATAGTCATTGTCACAGTTCATTAAAAACCAATCCAGGCCCTCTCGGACAACGGGTAACAAGTCTTATTGGGGAAAATTTACAAGAAACTGCTTACTTACCCGTTGTTACCTTTTTCAGTAATTAGGCATTTCGAAAACCAGACCCCATGAGACTTTTGCAAACTGTACCAAGATTGCAAGGCATTCATATCATCTCTAAATATTGTAAAACAATGTGTATACCTCGGGTGCATCAAATGGTGCAACAAGATTTGTTGACAAACTCGTCATCGTCAAAATGCACATATTTTGAGCTTTTTAGCGTTTTCCCATGGTGACGTCATACATTTTACGGTTGATTAAATTTTAACTCAGATTTTAGTGTATAGTAACTTAATTTCTCATCTGACCAATTCTTTTGTAATTTTCAGACATACGGTCAAAAAAAATCGAATATTATGTTACCCTGCATTTCTTTTTCCTTTCAGTATATAAATTTCCAAACGTTTGTTAAACATATAGTTCAAGGTCGAGATGTCAAAAACGGCGGTGCCGAAGAAAGGTCTCTTCACGTTGAATATGAAAGCTATTAACCCATATTTGAAATAAGAAGTAAAGGGTCATAGCAAAAACTACAAGCCCTTAATCTACTATGAAATGTCTTTTGACATTCTTATTAAGCAAAAACCATCTGGTTTTCGACATAATTTGAAAGCCATCCCAGCAAAATGTTTTGTTTTTCTTAAATTAATCTTAAATTAATAATAAAAAAAAAAGGAAATAATTTTCCTCTGAGGTTTACAGTACAGAACACCGCGGCAAACCCCCACCCCCCAAAAAAAATGTTTATAGCAGCTTGCAGAGTTATAAGAAGAACTTACCTTTATAACCAAGTATTTTCCGACATAACCCTTTGGCAGATTCAGCGATCATTATTTGATCCTCTTCACTATTAACAAGTTTTTGCAATTCATCCTTATTTTTGTCGATAGATTTTTTTCTCTCTCTGATTTTTTTCTCTAATTTCTCAATTTCATTGGTATTAGATTGGTCCATTTCTTGAAGTTTTTTATAAGCTTCGCGGTTTTTCCTCTCTTTTTTCTGTATTTTCCGCGTAAATTTTCTGTGTGAAAAACACAGCTTTTCAGCCTTCTTTTCCTCGATTTGCTTAAAAGAAAGTAAACACTGAAAACTTTCTATATATATATATTTTTCAATTAATGAAAAATGATTAAAAAAAAGGATGCCTGGATTGTTATAGATTTCTCGGTTTTATTTTTGTTGAAAATGATGCAAAAATAAATTTTCTAAAATGTTAAGAAATTGAAAACCTTCTATGATGTTCAAAATTCTATCTTTCTGCAACTATACTTACAAATCTAAACAAATATTTCTTTGCTTTTAATGCCATTGCTGTGAAATAATGATTGTTATAGATTTTTCGGTTTTATTTTTGTTGAAAATGATGCAAAAATAAATTTTCTAAATTGCTAAGAAATTGAAAACCTTCTATGATGTTCAAAATTCTATCTTTCTGCAACTATACTTACAAATCTAAACAAATATTTCTTTGCTTTTAATGCCATTGCTGTGAAACTTTGAATGAAAAATGAAAAACTACGCGGTGAAACTTGTTCATTTTACTCACTAAAATTTGACTGAAGTTGTAGTTTTCAATTTTTATGACAATGTTTATTTGCATCATCTGTCCTTATATCATGTTTAATCTCCCATAATAGCATTTTATAAAAAAGAAAAATATATTTTGCCTAATATCCATATACGTACATGTAAGATTAGACTAACAAATTTTACATTACAAGATGTTCACTTTCTTATTGTTCCTACATTTTTACTGAAGTATCTCTTGGCAATCGAGTTGCAGGGGATATAGTACAGCGCTTGTGGGTGTTAGCTAGTCATTTGCGAAACGAAGATTGTTTTTTTTTCTTATCGGGAATGATGCCTAATGTGCCTTCAATAAAAGGTATTCTCGTTTGCAAATGGATTTTCCGATTTGTGTTATCCTTGCTTGATAGATAAAACGTTTTTTGGCCACATCGCTCAACTGATCACATTGGCTATAAGTAATGCAGAAATAAATTCAGTTTTAACGGCGGGTGTTTGGCAACCTTGATTTAAACTTCCTCAGAGTGCATGCATTACAATATTACTTATCATAGTTTTGCTTTCTTAAAAAGAATTTTAATGACACCCCCTATGTTTTTCAATGGAAAATCTCATCTTTCATTGTGGTCCAACCTTACGCACCCTAAATCTAAAAAAAAAACTGAGTCTACGCTACTTTAGGATGCTTTGAACATAATAATGACTAATCATGTCTTCCACGTTCTTCAACTGAAGACTATTTCTAGGTGATTTTGATATATGCTGCAATGCAAACCTTTGATTTTATGGTTTGTCCTAAACCCCTTAGGGTCATGATTTTAACATTCTTAACCGTACCCCAACCCAACCAACACCCCCGAATTATTGAAGTCTTTTACTTTGATCCCACACTATGTTTGGAGCACAAAAACACATTCTTATTTTATCTATGCCTGAGGCTAGCAACGGATGTGACCCGTCGACAAAGAATTTCTTTTCTCAACGGACATTTTTGCAACCTCTGAAATTTCCACTGATCTGTTGTTTTTTTTTTCCTCATCACAATTTTTCCTGTTTATAATTTTAAAAGAAAATCTTTGTTTCCTGTACAACTCCTTGTCAAATGTGGTCACTTAATTCAATTGCACTTTCTATAATATCTTTTCTTATTATATTAGTTTGGGGTTCTGTCAAATACATGCACTTGGAAAAACTCTCGAAAATTACATGCATTTGCTATTGATCGAAATTCTTAGGATATTGACTAGAAGTCGCAGTGAGAGAAATAAGCAGTTTAAAATAAAAATAGTTTAGTTTTATCGATGGACGTTTAAGCTCATGATTTAAAAAGATAAAATAGGAACTCCAATATGTGTTACCTTGAGGAGCCATTGAATGTGTAGACAGTCGTCCTTTTGAAAATGACAGTCTTTACAGGAAACAGTCTTAAAGGAAATATAGATTTAGTACAAGAGATGATACATATGAATTTTTTTATGCTATACAAATTACGTTTTTTTTATTGGACTATTTGGAAGAAATTTTTGAGATAAGTCTCAATTTTTTAAAAATTATGTTACTGGAAGTCATTGACTTCTGGCTCTATACATTACACATTCAGAAAATATAAGGTAATTACAATAAAAATATGTCATATATCATCTTTAATATAGATTAAATTAAATGTGTCTCAAAGATCAAATTCAAGAACTTTCCTGTTTTAAATACCTGTTCATATAGTTCAGATAAATTCCAAAGTCTAAATCGAACACCTTGATCAAGTAAGACCCGAACGTAATCGCATCTATTGGCAATTAATGCTTCAAAAAGCAGCATCTAAAAAGCAAAGAAATCAACATAGAAATAAACTAGAATGTCTAAATCTCTTTCGTACGTAAATTTAACTAGAGAACACAGATTGTACTGCATGATTAATTTTAAACAGTAATCTTACATGTCCGTGTTTCTTCAATTTCCCTAACTCCTGCAGAAACTGATATTCAAAGAAGAAGTACAATGGTAGAGAGGTGGGCGAAGAGTACTTGGTGTCTAAAACATAGGCTCTTGATTCTCTGTGTTCGTCAAATATAACATCAATATCTTCTTGTTTTGGCATAACAGAATTACTTTTCCGAAGTTGTCCAACAGATACTGTTGTCCCAATGTGTGCATTCCCGTTACTTTGTGTAAGATGCAAAGTCTTTTCTCTCAGAATGTTTGGTTGAGTTTTCATACTTGCATCTAAATAATCATTATTGATTTAAAAATACAGCTGTAAATATATGTGTCTACCTACTTTGAATAAATTGAACTGAACTAAATATAGTTTTGTTTATTCATTCATACAATCCGCAAAGTGTGCACAATAAATGAATTTTAATAGTTAATATGGCAAATGACAATGAATAAATTGTCAGTTTAACCCTCTCTTTAAGTTTTCAAGATCTATATTCTAGTTTTTCAATTTGAATTTTACTAACACTGCAAAATTGAAATACGATGTTTACTGAGTTTTTTTTAATATTAAAGGAAAGTATTAGTTATAAAGAGCAAAACCCTATCTGGTATATAGAAAATATCATAAAGGGAAAAAATCTTGTAATTAATCAATATCAACGTTTAATGGCACAGTTTTGAAGATATATGCAAGAAAGAAATAATTTCATGAGATTACAACGGAAATTCGAACTATTTTATTTTCTATAATTTCCACAAAAATTAGAAAAATAAGATCCTGTTATGTTATAATGAACGTTTTACATCATTATTCAACATATATATTTAGGATTTGTAGGATCACTTATAATTTGATCACTTTCTTTCGAGTAATCGCCCTTCGTTTCAGCTATGGAAAGTTAAACGCAGCCCATGTTTCATATTTTATAACTTCTTTCTTGAACCTGGATACTATTTACACCATTCCATTGCCATTTATTGAACGAACAATTTGATATTAGCAGTTTGCTTGCTTTAAAATATAAGAAAAATGAAACGTTCTTCAAAGGTATCGGGATATATCTGAGTAATTTAACATTTATTTAAGATCAGAATTGAGAGTATACCTCTTTGATTTAGAATTTTTTCCGTAGCCCAACAGCTTACAATTCCTTCACCAATGGTGTTTGACAGCATAAGTGGATCGTCATTGTTAACGTCAAATATACCAACCTATTACAAAAAGTTATTCTTTTTTTTTTTTTGGAGTAAACGTTTTTATTAATTTTCAAATATAAACCATAAAAAACCATCACTGGCTCGTAATTTGTCTGTCTTGTACATGTATTCATGGAATAGTCCAACTTTTTTTCATTGACACAGCTAACATCATTATATACATATATAGGAATAGTCCATTTGATCAATGCATACAGTTTTGGCGGCTGGCCGCGGTCAGTTGAACTTTTTGTGCGATCGTTATCTTTTTTATTTAAATACTATAAGTGTCATGACGAAATAGCAATATAGCAAATTGCCTTTATAATTTTCCTTTTAAGGTGACCTATTGCTATCTGTTTCCGTTCGTCGTTCTTCGTCGATCGTAATCTTTTAAACATGTGTAGCGTTTTCTCTGAAACCAATGGACCGATTATAACGTCTATGTGTAAAAGGGAACAAAAGGTGTTAATTCTATTTCCCTGCCCCAACCCCTGATTGGGCTTAAGTGGTAGGGCAAGAACCACTAAAATGAATGCAGTCTTTAACAGTCTTCTTTTTTAATTCCGGACATCAAGCAGTAAAACTGTTGGCAAGATTGTAATTAGCATTGAGTCCTCTAACAAAATAGTAAAATTCATTGCTCAAGGATCAGGGATTTTATTTCTATGTGTAGCTATATAGATTATACAGTGAAATGCATTATATCTATGAAAATCCTCTCTGCTTTTGCGTATTAAACAAACTAGCTTTATGTATAGGTATGATGAAGGAGGACTACTCTTCCATAAATGAGAACTCATGGCCCCTGGGTCAGGGGTTATGGGTTAAGGGTGGGGTTCTTATGTTTATATAGTGAAAATGCATGAATTCTATGAAAACTCTTCTGCTCCTGGGAATTAAGCCGATGAACCAATTATTTAGTGATGAAATTCTTCTCATCTGCTTCTGGATAATAAGCTGATATACTAAGTACATAGTTACCTCTTCAAAATTGTGAATTTAATGCCATCTGGGTCAGGGGAATCTTGTGCTAAGTGTGGTCCTGTTGATTAATTAGCAGAAATGCATTATTGCTTTGAAAATGTTTTCTTTTTCCCCTGAGTACTAAGCAAAAAACCTGAACAATGCTTTATATATATGTGTAAGTAAATATGCCTTGTATTTGCTTCTGGCTATTCAGAGGCAAATATTAAACTATTATGATGACTGATGAGTACTTCTCCCCTTTCTAAGATTTTCTTTATCAAGAAAACCCTTTTTTCTAATTTAATGAACAGGTTATTTGATTGAATGAGAATACAAAAAAGTTCAATATTTATAAAAAAAAAATGGTTTCTTGCCTGGAAAGCATTTTTAAAGATTGACAAAAAGATTACTTATATATTTAGAAAGAATTTTAATTGTACATAGCATGTTTTGAAATGTGGTGATGAAAGTAAAAGTTACCAATACAAAAGTTATGATTGACTAGAGACTCGATATACTATTTCATCAACGTGAACAAAGAATCACAGAGAGCCAGAGTGACTTTTTGTATTAGAGTCAAGTGGCAAATAGACTTGAGAAAACCATGTATGATCCCTATAGATACCTAGGGTCTAGCATATATCAATTAGGAAGGGCATTTTTACCAGACTTTTGAAAAATCTTTGACAACATTAATTGCTTCGTTTATCATTTAATTTTTCTATATCAGTGTATTATACCCAGAAGACCGTTAAGGCCCTTGGACCTCTTTCTTCTTTTAGCATTTCATAGTCATTCAAAATGGTATTTGAGAAAAGACGGATTTATATACCACAACCACTAAAAAGCCAACGATTTGACCACCTTTTAAATAATAAGGAATGTGACACGGCTACTGGTTTGTATATTTCATATAAAAGTATATCTTAGAAATGTGACACAATACAATATTTACCAAATCAGATGCCTCAACAATGTCACTCAAATGAAGGGTTAGTGTTTCAAAAGCATTCTCATCGAACCGAATTCCGAAAAGAACACTTGCTTTCTTTTTAATAAGTTCTTTGCTACAAAGAAGAAAAAAAAGCAACAATACATCAAAAGTAAACAATAGTAATTTAGCAGAAAAAAAAGATAGAAATTTATTTTTCTCTTAAAATAAGGATAACAAGATGTGTTTGTGAAACACTGATGCCCCCGTGTGGCAACATATCACAGATTAAACTTTTCTTAAATGCAAATTTAATTAATTTTTTCCAAAAGTAGGGTATTCTCACAGGAAAACAATTGTGAGATTTGAATGTAAGCCAATGTTAAATTTTTTTTTAATAAGTACAAAAATCTCCAAGGTCAAGGTCAAAATGTCAATGTAATTTGGTATCAAACAAACGGTCTTGCCACATAGAATACTTATGTAGAGCATGAAAACCCTAGCCTTAAAAGTTCAGAAGTTATGGCCAAGGTTCATATTTTTAAAAAGAAGTCAAACTCCAAGGTCAAGGTCGAAAGGTCAAAATTCTTGTTATCAAATGAAAAGTCTTGTCACAAAGATTAAATATGTAAAGTATGAAAGCACTAGCCCTAAGCCTTTAAAGGTTATGGTCAAGGTTTGCTTATTTAAAGTATGGCAATCTCAAAGGTCAAGGTCAAATGGTCAAAGTTCTTGGTATCCAATAAAGGGTGTTTTCACAAGAATCACATATATGAAGTATGCAAGCCCTATCCCTTACCGTTCAAAAGTTATGGCCAAGGTTAAAGTTTTTTCACAAGTACGAAAATCTACAAGGTCAAGGTCAAAAGGTCAAGGTTGTTTGTATCTAATGAAGGATCTTTTAACAAACATTACATATGTGAAGTATAAATGTCCTGATATCTACTGGTCAAAAGATATGGCCAAAGTAAAAGTTTTAAATTTTCATGTAAATGTGGGTCAAACTCCAAGTTCAAGGTCAAAAGGTCAAATTTGGTGGTACCAAGGAAAGGTCTTGTCACGAGGAATACACATGTGAAATATGAAAGTCATGGCTGCACTGAATCAAAAGTTATGGGCTAGGTTAAAGGTTTTGCGAACAAACAGACAAATAAAGAGACAGACAGACAGACGGACACGATAAAAACTATATACCCCCGAAACTTAATTTACGGGGGTATAAAAAGTATGTTTGATTGATTCTAGTAAAAATAAATATGGTGTTTCTTCATTGAAAAAAAATAAGAATAATTAATGATTTATTGCAACAAAAATTTAATACTTTATCTCGAAAAAAAAAACGTCACTTTTGTCAATAAGCTTTCTTTAAATTAAAATGACAGAGAACAACAAAACCGTAACAAACTTTTCCATGTAGTCCAAAATAAGATCGGCGGCTTTTCCAGATCCCTTTATTATAATCACCGGAATCTTCCTTTTCAGAGCCTCGGCTATATGCTCAATAGTATGAATATCACCTTCGCATGCCAAAATGACGATTGGGATAGGCAATTCTGGCGGAAAAAATGCATATTTTTATAATTGGAAATATAATGATGGAGAAATGGAATGGTTACAGGACATATAGCTCATTTGAGACTCAAAAATTTCATTGAGTTCATTTTTTTCCTTTGCTCTAGGTTTGGAAACTTCTGTCTAAATGTTTTATTAAATAATCATTATTTTAACTCTGTAGGAGGATTTAGAAAATATATTAAATTAAAAAAATTGTAGTTGTATTCTTACATAAAAAAGAAGGCAGACTAAGTAAAATGGAACCGAATCGGAAGCAAGTTTTGTTACATCCATTTCAAGATGTATCCGTGCAAGTTTGACCGAGGAAAGTCTTATATTTGCAAGGGGATGTACCTTCTCTAAAAGTTAAACATGATCACATTTCTTAAAAACGTAGGTCATTTTCTGATTCTGACGCAAATAGTGTGCATCAAAAATAAAACTTTCTTACGAAGATGCTAAGTATAGAGTTTGAGATCACTTTAGATATGAACTGCTCCAAAATTTTAAATCAAGTCTAAGGTCTAAAAATATAAGTAAAACACAGCATTTGAGCAAGGCTGTATTGATAGCGAGTGTGAATTGATATATGTATCTCCCTCAGTCTGGTCAAAGATGGGTATATAAACACTTGGAATTGAAAAAAAAATCCTAGTCGCTCCTCTATAAAACAAATTGGCCCAGAATCCCAACCAAACTTGTTATTATGCATCCTTTCATGTATCATTAATAAGATTAAGGTTATTATAGTGCTAATAGTATGTAAGAATAACCCGCTCCTAAACCTTAACACGATTACTCATCTTAAAAAAATTACGATCCACAATCAAACTTTGTCACATCCATCCCTAAATCTATTATCAATGCAAGGTTGTGTAGGTCCAACAGTTACTTCGAAGTTAGACATGATCCAAAAACATGCTGAATAGATCCAGCATTCAAAAAAGGCATGATACTTTTTACATCCATAGAATTATCATTCAGATAAGTTTGGTCAAAGTAGCACTTAAAGTTACTAGAAATTGGGACTGCTAAATAATCTTTTAGAAGTTCATTGAAAGATATTAACTAGGTCATTCTTTTGCTGAAATTGAACCGTCTGAAACATATAACTTGTTCAATGAGACACACTAGAAGAATATTCTAATTATTGCGATGAATATAGGTCATGTATAACTACTTGAATAGAAATCTGCTTCAAAAACTTTAATTTTGGACGACTATCCAAACGCCGAAGGTATCGCACACTAGGGTACATTTGTAAACTATTCCATCACCTCAGCACTCAAATTTCACTTAGATGAACAAAAATTAGTATATTAGACCATTATCGTTTCTAAGCTAAATATATAAAATATCTAAATTTACTTAAGTCTAAAGTTTGGCTGAGAAAGGGAAGTTCTTGCTTTGAAACAAAGTCTTCAAAGTCCAGTAAGAAGTTTTTATTCTTTGCAGGTTTGATGTAACATTCAACTCCTAATGGTTCGACAGGCGTCTATCAAAAACAGAAACAAATACAATTACATACATTCTTTTTAAAAAGACGTTTTAAAGAAAAGTACCAAACTGGCTAAGTTTAAGCCTTTTATCGGCCCTAGTTCTAAATTTACCTATTTGTACATTATATTACGTCCCGTTCGATAATTTTTCATTCGTTCAGAAGTGTCAACATATACATATATCCATGAAGGACTTTTATGTTGCAACGAGGGCCACTGAGCAGTGAAAGTTTGTAATCATGCAAACGCCTATCGCGACAAAAGTTTCCATGAGACTATATCTAAAAAAAAAAAATCTTCGTTTCAAGAACAGTAAAGCCATGATGGTCATATCTATGTAGATTTATCCCCAAGTGGTGTAAATTTTTTAGTGTGCTCAAAATCATGACCTACTGGAAACATGGTAGCATCATCTATTAGTTTAATTTCAAATTCGTTCAAATCATGCCTCCAACACACACACACCCTCACACTTAACGGATAGATTGATACCAACTGCAATCAGAAAATACTGAGCTGCTAACCAAAGTGCTCAGGTGAGGGATAAGGCCTTTCGGACTCTTATTTTAAATTTTTTTTTTAATGTTTTTTTTTCATTAAAAGCCCAAAAAAATGGAGATTTGCTTTTTAAAATTACAATTTTCGACGTAAATGTAAGTATACCATCATGGCTTTAATGATTTTACCGTTACGATATAAATATTACATGAATGGAAAATTTCTGAACCGCAAGCAGTTTACTTGAGAGTGCATTATATTCGAAATATATTAAAACTGAAAAAGAATCTTCCAACTTTTTAAACATATAAAGTTGTCAACATATGAAATTTCAAATAAACAGCCATCAACACATATTTTTTGTTATATAAATTTAGATACAGCCTTATCATGTTATAGCTTTGATGTTGAGGAAAGATTCGAAAACAGGATAATCTGGATTTATTAGATTAGTTTTGAACGTAATGAAAACCTGCACTACATTTAGTCATAATTCATATTCTTTTTTAAAAATATATATAAAATATGCTAGGAAGAAAGTTATATAAACATTTGGACAATCAAACTGGGGGAATACATTTCACAACGTGAAACCTTAAAAATAAATTAATACATTCGATCCAATGTAAACGTTAAATTGTCAATTTTACAGGGCCAGTTCTTTGAACAAATTTGAACAATTTAAATGTATCCCACAAATGTCTTATGAATACTTGAGAATTTGAACATGTGTAGCAGAATATTTTAATTCAATATTTTCAATTTATTCATTGAATTTATAATTTTTTTTTCTAAAATGATACATTTTTAATTCTAATTATATATACGTATTATACTTCTATTTAAGATGATGACTTATACACTTACATAATTAGTTGAACTGTTTCTCTCTTGACTGGTACTATCCTGGAAAATAAAATCTGTTTCAGCACACTAGTGTATGTGAAGGGCGTTTTGCTTCGTTAAAAAGGCTATGCCTTGAACCCGTAAACTTTAAAATTAGGTAATGTATTTTTTTAAGGTATAGTATCTAACTGCCTAGAGTGTATGCAAGAAACTGAGGTAGGTGGGTAACCGTTTTATGAAAATTTGTTTGCAAGCATCATAAGGGCCACCTGCATCTACATCTATATATTTATATGTATTTAATAGCTCAGATATACATTTAGTTTATAATGAAAACTACTGAAACTCCCGAGAATTTGTGCTTTCAGTATATTGCTAATTTATTGAATTCCAAGTATGTATCAAGTATACCAGTATGTCCAGAACCATTTCGGATACCAATGTTCAATATTGAACGCCCCATTGAACCAAAAATGAATTATGTTTCGGAGCCCTACAGAAATATTCATAAAGAGTATTGGCAGCTAGCTAAGAAGCGTCACACAAAATTGAAATTGTTATGTTAAAGTTAAGCACCTCAAAGTTTGAATAAGTAAATCATAATTTTACTGGAATGACCAGCTAGTGAGCACTTAGACGGAATACGCTTATGATTTACCGTTTAATGTGTATAGCGATGCCAGATAATTCATTAATTCTTATTCAATAAACAGAAAATATTTAAGCTACATAAGAAAAGAAGTAATTGAACTAGGGATTTTTGACAAGATGTGGTTGTACAATTGCACTCGCAAGCCCTTAAAATTATACAGTAAACTTGGTCAATATTCACCACTAAAAGCTCAATAACCCTATAGAATATAAATTCAATATATTTTCGCCTATACTTTACCTCATCAAGGTTTTCTTCGGTAACATCTCCTACCTTCTTTACCTAAATTTCATAAAAATAAAATCTTCATAAAAACATATTTCACTTTGACAGTGAGGTATAGAATTGACACTAAATATTAATTACTGAACACTCATCATATCAACGTGAATAAAGTTTACTGAATCTACAGTGTATATATCATTTGATGTCTAAAGTTTAAAAAAAATTCTGTTTGTTGAATCCAGATTGAGTCATGTAGTTTACTTTCTCGCCATCAAGTATCGACTTCTTGGTCGATGGAGCATAGATTCGATGGTGCAATACCAATGGCACGATCAGTGAACGGATCGATAGTAAATAATCGGTAGTAAATATCGCTTCATCATCCCGTTCTCTTGCTCCATTGCTATTGTACCATTGCGTCATTGTGCTATTGCTTCATCGTGTCACTGCATCGCATTGTCAGATTATTTCACATAGCCTCAATGTTATCATTATTGCGGAATGGACCCAAAACTCGAAGATACAATGATGACATACTGAACTTCGTTACTATTTCCGTTTTCCGTCCATTTTAAAGGAGACATAGTATGGCAATCATTGGCATAGAAAAATCTCAAAAAGGAGTAAAACTTGTAAAAGTTAATTTTTCAAAGTTATTTGGTTTTTTGCTCAAGGAAGCATCACATTTATGTCACATTGATAAAATATTTGCAAACTAATTTTAATTTTGAACATATTGGTTTATTAATACTAGTGTCGTTGATTTGCTGAAAAACTATAAGCTTTTCCCAAGTGAATCAAACAGTTTCGCCAATATTTTGTCTCTCTTATTAATACTTAAAAGCAATCTCGGGAAAATAAGGTGTCACTATAAATGAAGTATTCTACAGTACCATTGATATGCAGAAAAAACTATAAATGAATCAAAATAGTTTCAATTAAAGGTAATCGTTGTGTAAACTCACAGTGAAACAAGTGTTCAAACCATCGGAGCTATAGACTCCTCAGAGACTTCTGGGTCTTTTGTATATAATCGACAACGAAAATATCCATCTACCTGATTTAGTGTGATCACTCAACAGGGGATGCTTTCTCCTCCTTGGCACCTGACCCCATTTTCAAGTTTTCAAGGGGTCCGTTTTTTCTTCCCTCTTAACATATTAGTATTATTTATATATCTTTTTTAAAAATTGATTACTGTGCGTTACCTTCTCTTTTGAATCTTTTATTATTCGACTGCCTCATGATAATAAGACTTAACAATGTTTAAAAACAACATTTATTTCTAAGTACTCAGTATCTGTAAAGGAGTAGAGGCAAATACTAAGCAATGGACGTTACCTTGCTTGTTCTCTGCTGAGTTTGTCCAGGCATGTTAATAAGTTTAACCTTTCTTTCTGAATCGTCTAAAGGTACGTCATTACTATTGGCACGAAATTCTGTATCGCCGTATTTTCCATACGCACTACGAACAACCGAGGAAACGCCGAAGTCATACCCACGATAAAGTATCCATGTATCTAAAATAATGAGAATAACAAAAAGTTGTAGTTCCTGGTCGGTATGCAAGCAGTGCTTTTGGGAGCAATAAAATTAAGCTTACAATAATCTTACTGTCGTCCTTGTAGAAACTTCTTACATGTACAAAACTGATTTACCTTGCCCTTCATGTCTGATGTAGTTTCAAAAAGAAATCAAACTTTAATGATAACTTTTGAATGACTTATGATGTTCAAATTTGACACAACATGTTATTAATAATAACATCTCACCATAAAGACATCGGAAGCGGGGAACCAAAATTATGTATAATATTGTTTATTGAATGATCTGAACGACAAGACTGGTTTCCTCTGAAGAATAATCTATTCATTTCTTTGAATAAAATTAATTTTTATTTTTTAGCAAATATGATGAAATAACTGTCAAGGTAAAAAAAATTGTCACCTCCTCCACTTTTAGCCGCCTCAATCAACGCTGTTTGGAACACTGATTTTGCCCATGGTCTGGGAACAAAACTCTCTGAATCCCCAATGACGGAAAACACCATTGTTGGCGTTGATTTAACTTTTTCTTCAATTTCTGTCCATGCTCTTTCAACGTCAGACTTTTCAATTGAACAAAACACAAAATAACTGAGTTTAAATGAGTAAAGCTCAAAACTTTCATGTATCAACATGATAAGGTGTTTGTATAAAAGTTAACTTTCAACTCGATAAATATTGTAGAGGATAAACGTTACAACTCATTATCGGGGCAACTTTAGGACTACAGAAATTCAAACAATGTACGTATGGTATGAAAGTGTAAAGCAGGTTTTGAATTATTGATACAAGGCGAAAAGGAATAAGATTTGAAAAGCCAACAACTTCCTATTTCCCTTGTTTTGGGTATATGTATATATGTAGTTTCTCTCCTTTTTTTTGGCTGTGCTGGCTATACAAGTCATGTATATGTACCGTTTTTATCATATATATGTAACTCTTTGTTTTAAAGCCCACCCACATCCCATCCAAAAACGTTTTTCAAATTCTTGAAGAAAATTCTTTATACTCTTCGGTACAATGATACAAATCCATTCAATTTTAAGGCTTCCGAAGTTTTTGAAAAGTTTTTTTTTGTTTGTTTGTTTGTTTTTTGGTTTTTTTTTTGGGTTTTGTGTGTGTGTGTGTGTGTTTTTGGGTGTTTGTTTTGTTCGGACTAGGGGGTACGCCTTTTCTTTTTAAAAAAGGACATAAAACAAAGATAGTATTTGTTACAACCTTAGATCTTTCTATACAAGTCTGTGAATCTTTGCTTGAAAGTATGTTTGGAGGGGGGGTTAGAGGGGCACAACCCTGGAACCCC
The DNA here is from genome assembly GCA_003671525.1 of Saccostrea glomerata. Lineage (NCBI taxonomy): Eukaryota > Metazoa > Mollusca > Bivalvia > Ostreida > Ostreidae > Saccostrea > Saccostrea glomerata. The sequence goes on along the minus strand of PRKT01000217.1, from coordinate 630,755 downwards.
CCCCCTTTTTTAAAAATTGCTGGATCCGCCCCTGCAACTGCGTACTTCTTCGTAGTCGCAAACAGTCTCTAATGCTTCTATATACATGTACATTGATCCCAATGTAACGGTACACCAAAATGAACTAAAGTGTTCAGATAAGAGATATATAAATTACATTGTGACTTATTAATAGTATTCAGTTTCTAAGTATGCCTTACAGAAAGGAGGATAAAATAGAGATATAGATTGAAGATAAAAGAATGGAATTCTGTGAATTGCATTGCTCTCTAGTTATTTAAATAAAGAATAAAGAATTAATTTATTTTAATACTTTTGTCATTATGTACAAATTGATTTTCTGTTGTCATATAGCAAGCGTGCGATAAATGATTTGGTCTTCCTTTTTTCATGCCATATAACTTTCTCGCGGAATGGACATATCGCATTTACTACTACTAGTTAACTAGCTAATGAAGCATACCAAAAGTGCTATGTAATCCGTATACAGTATTATGGTGGATTATTGATACAGATAATGATATTTGGGCTATTCAGTTATGAAATTAACAAATTCTGGTGTGTCAAATGACACCAAAAAAAAAGGAAATAGCCTAACCTTAAATTGTCTGTTTACAACTCTCACCTTGATGCTGTTGCTTCCTGACGGTATATCAGAAGACATGTTTATTTATAACACGCGTACCGGCCGTCAATGCAAACTCTGTAAAATAATAATAAAGATTTTATCTAAACAAAACAAATTAAATTAGTAATTAAGACTTGATTAAATATATGTTATTTAAAGTTAGAGCTATCTTAGTACAAATTCAGAGTTGTGTAGTGCAAACATTTTTTTTATATGATACATCATGCTGTGTTTTTTTTCTTCAAAATTGATCATACTTTTTTAAACCTTTGTCAATAAAAACATAATAACGAACTATATCCGATTATTTAATATTTTTTCTTCAATTAAAACAAAATTATCAAAGTATCTGAAAGACTACAAATGTGTATATATTGTATGATAAAGTTAAATTCAAAAATTTAAAAAATTAGAAAATATATAATTTGTTATTTTAATTTTGCTGGCGTCAAAGGCATTCTAGTTATAATTCTTTTTAAAGAGCCAAGAGAAATTGATAGATATCATACAAAACAGACAATAATTTAACCTGCTCCGGTACAAAATTTTTAATATTCTACATCAAATATCAGAGATATGATTGAAGATGTGCATGATTGAAAATAAATAAAATTGTTAAATTTTATTAAAATTCTATAGTATTTAGTATCCACATTACCAAAGGATGCTTCAACATATGTTTCAGTGTTTCATGAGAATATATATTTTTTAAGAATTTTTGTATATATCTTAATAGAAAAATTGTAACCTATTCCCTATAATGATTCCACCCTAGCCGCGGGGGTCATGGTTTGAACCATCTAGAATTTACACTTATCCAATAATGCTTCAACATAACTTTCCACTTTTCTGTGTCAGTGGTTTTTGTGAAGAAGATCTATAAAGAAAGTCCCTGTATATAATTCAGTGTAAAACTTGGAATCGGTATTATGGCCGGCCATAAGCCTGAGGTTCATAATTTGAATAATCAAGAATTTACACTATCCAATAATGCTCCCAAAAGAGTATCCGCTTTTCTTGCTCATGCAGTGGTTCTTGAGATGAAGAATATTTTATGAAACTACCCTTCCTACTCTTTCTTGATTCTCTTCCCTTGGAAATTGGCTTGTCCCTTCATTTAAAAAATTTAAAATTCTATTCATCTCAGAATGTTTTTTTCCAACTTTGGTTTGAATTTGCCAAGTGTTTCTTCTGAAGAAGTTGGAAACATGAAAAGTTTTCAGACGGATTAACGGATAAAGGGTGACAGGAAAAACTTACTTGAGGTTTCAGATCAGGTGAGCTTAAAGGGACATATGCTTATGATAGGAGAAATATTTGCATTTATATTATTATTAATTTTTGGCGATTTGATAAATATAGGATACAATAAACTGAACTGATTTGTTAATTTAGATTTTAAAAATTCATTTTTTTTCATCTTAAATTTCTTTTAGAATCAATATGGAAGTATTTGTTTTTTGTTTGTTTTAAAATTGTTTTTCGTCCCTCTCGAGAATCTCTCACTCATAGGGAGAGGCCACCACTTTCTGGCGGAGAGCTGAACATTTTGTCTTATACTCGGCACTTACGGCCATTGAGCAGTGAGTGAGCACCTAGTGCGGCACGGACCTCGGTTTATACGATCGCCTCCGAAGGATCGGTATCCACGTCCTACAGTAGGACTTGAATCTGCGTTCGTAGGAAAGAGTCCCTTACCCCGCCAATCAAGAAAAGCACTCTTACCACTGAGCCACGCGGGCGACATTTTTGCCATTAGTGATATCGAACACAGCAAGGTTTATATGATCACTGAGATGGGTGAAACGGACAAGGAAACAGCAAAACCATGATTAATAGTCATATTTATATAGAAGTATCTTGGGAATTCAATAATATTTTGAGGACATATGATACAAACTAAAAGGGATGCCTTGATTGGTATATATTTCAGCATGGTTTTTTGCAACTGATGCAAAAATTAACTTCTGGATAATTAAGATCAAGCTCTAATGTTGTTCAAAATTTTTTTTTTTCGGAAACCGTCCCTTATATTTTTAACAAATATTTTTAACTTCAAATACCCTATTTAATGAAACTTTGAAAAAGTTAAAATTTACGTGAGTGAAGCTCTTTCTTTTTACTCATTACAACATAATGGGAATTGTTATGAGGTCCCCCTTCGAAAAAGGAAGGGCATATTACTTTGCTACTGTCAGTCAGTCTCTCTGTCGGTCCACCAAGTTTCTGATCATTTTCTTTGCAGCGGTTGCACATACGGATATGAAATTTGGTACACAAATTTATCATATGAATATCTTGTTCAGTATTGATTTTAGTACGATCGCACCATTTTTCACAAAGTCATGCCCCTTGGGCTTATAAAAATTCCAATAATTAGCAGTTCTGTTATTTTTTTTGCATCGGTTGCATATACTGAAAGGAAATTTGGTATACAGATTTATCATTAAAAAAAGTTATTTTGGGTACAATCAAGCCATTTTTAACAAAGTTATGTCCCTTGGACTTTGAAAAATTCTATCATTTTCAGTGTCCGTTTACTAATTTTCTTTGCAGCAGTTGCACAAACTGTTATCAAATTCGTGTTTAGATTTATCAAATGAATATCCAGGTCGAGTTCTGTTTTGGTTCCGGTCGAGCCTTTTTGGACAGAAGAATGCCCCTTGGACGTAGAAAAAATCCAATTATTTTTTACAAAATTTGTTTATATCAATTGTCCCTCAATCAAAAAACAAGGAAAAATCATGTACACGATTTGTATTAATTTGCCCTAACGTTGCCGTATTTTTGGTCTTTGATATTTGATAAGGAGTCAATATTACATAACGTACACAAACATGAAAGAACCTTGATCTTTAAATACCAAAAGCAGCGCAATATCCAAAAATATATTTCAAAGCTTTGAATAACATCGAAAAGTAAATGTCGAAAGATCAATTAAGATATTTCCTCAAGAAAGTTTTGTTATTTGAGACATTTGCTGATAGATAATACTTTAGTTATTAGATATGCTCCTTAAAAAAGACCGACAATAAACAGCCTTTATGGTGCAAAATGTTGACTGTTTAAAGACTGTAAATCAATCATTTTCAAGCCATACTTTCAAGCGCTAGCTAACAGTTATCTAAAACCAAAGGTGATAAAATTGGGTCAACATCATTCTTTTATTATCACCCCAGCGTATTCTTGAGTAAAATTCAAGGCAAGACCTAACCGTTTTTCGGTTGATCTATGGAAATTATTTGCGTGTCATTGTTTTACAGAATGTTTTTGAACACAATTAAGAAAATGTAAGGGTGACATAAAGCAAGGCAACTGGTTAACACTTAAAGAAATACAGGTTAACATCACAAAATTAGTTGATACGAGGGGTGATGAAAAAGTTCGCGAACTATCTCTATATCTACAAAACCATAATTCAGATTAGAATGAAATTCGGTACACATATAGCCAAATACAAGGTCTATAAATAGCATATGCTGAATAAAATTTTTCTCCTTGTTTGTGACGTCACAATGTGAAAATGGCGTCACTATGTAGGTCACTTGTGACGAAAAATGGTTGTCTCAGTCGAACTCGTTCAACAAACGACTTTACAATTTATTGTTTATCTTAAAAATCCCTCTACAGTATCATAAAATAATTTGTACACAGTTTATTAAGATAATTGAGTTCCTATAAATTCAGTAAATGATTGGATCGGTTGTTTCAGTGACGAAAGGCAGATGGTTAAAAATGTTACTTGTCAACTTGCCCAGTGAAAGCAAGTTTGAAAAGATATGTGTTTTTAATCAAGCAATTTGCTATTAAAGACCTCTAATTTACACTTTCAAAAATAGTTGAATTTTTGAACAGTAATATAATTATTAAATACCTAAGATATCGTTTACTTTAGATTTTAAACATATTAGATATGATAAAAAGGAGGCACCCATTCTCTATCAACCTTGAATAAAGGTCACTCTCGAGACAGAAGATTTGTGTTTTAATGGTCGCCATGCCTATTTTTGGAAAGGATATTCTTATCCATCCATTTTGTTGCCGGGATTTGACCAGTTCTGACAAATGACCTGTTCTTGTCATTAAAATTACCTCTCATGGAAAGAAATATAAAACTCAGAAAAATCTTTCAACTTTTGTGACAGAACGCTAAGGAGGGGGTCACGTGACCGCAATATCACATGATTTGCGCATGCGCAGAACGGGGGTTGATGTGCATAAAAATCGGAGAGGATTATTTTAAAATATAATCAACATTGAAACCCAATATTGTTTCTTTTATGGAAGTTATTCAATTAGTTCGCGAACTTTTTGATCACCCCTCGTATTTGGTGTGTGGTATATTAAATGAAAAAAAATGGATGGTCATTAATGCAAAAAAAAGCCCAAGGATGTGTATGGATACCGAATTATACATAATTCTTCGTTCATGTCCCCCAAGTGCATGAATGTTCCTGGTATCTTTGTGAGATAAAATGTATTTAAGGTTGAATTAATGAACTAAGCTTAGTAACCACGGATTCATGTTAATTATTTTGAGACAGTCAGTTCAACCCATAAATTATTCATGCACAATTCCAAAGAATTATCTTGTTAAATACTTACAATAAACCTTTCTAATTTCTTCATTACTCATTTTTCGTAGAAAAGGGTTACCAAAAAGTAGTTAAATTTCAATCCCCTTTTATAGAAGGGTTTTCGGGTTTGAACGATTTTAATTTTTTGTGGCTTGCCTTGCCACGGGCCTGTTAAGCTATTCTCAATGCCAGTAATTAAAAATTAATATACATTCAGCTTCGGCTTTTTTTCCTCTGTTATTTTTCCAATACAAATCAATTTCTTATCAGTATTTTCCTTTCCTTTATAACTAGGTAGTCTGTGTCAAAATTGAAGAATTAACGATTCGAAAATCGTTGCGTAATTTTGAAGGAGTAGATTAATTGTTTACATGTTCAAGCAATGGTATAAAATTGATAGTGAAATAACAAAAAATATTACTGTACATGTACTTATACAAGCGGGCTTGATATTTTAGCGACCTTGGAGCAGACATTGATGCACTTATTCATGAACACCTCTAAATATTTATTTATAAATTCAATATACAGACCGAAATAGTGTACATGTAACACTAATTCATGTAAACGCTAACAACTCAATACCAACTGTTTGCGCTAATTTTTTTGATACATCAATTTATGTACACCTACAGTATTATGATTTTACTTGCAACGAATACTCGACTAACCATTAATGCATATACCATGTCCTATTTCTAACGCAAAATCACGCAAATACCGTTTCCCCGCAATCACGCATTTTTCACGCACTTTAAAAAATAAATTTAATCTTCATTTTAATCCCAATTCCTTTTTTTTTTATTTTTGCTAAGATCTCGTAAAATAAATAAATATATATAGTCTTATGAAAATATTATGTACGCAATTTTTTTTAAACTTGTACCCTGCTTTAATGTGCTTGCGGTGAAAAGGCTAAGTCATATTTCTCTGACATGAACATTTTAGTGTATATTGCTTCATATTTCAGTTAGTTGATTTCCACTATTATGTCTGTGTAAAATTCGCATTCAATATAAAAACTTTAAGGTACATTGGATATTAACAATTAACGTTTTTGTAATTTAATTGATATCGCTCATACAATACTGGTCAAATATTGACCTTTCAAATCAACAGTAGATAAATATTCAATTAACACTGACAGGTAAGATACACCTCAACAGATTATTTAATTTTTTTTTAATTATCCCTCGCGTCTTTATGAATACATTGGTTTTTCTGCAAAAAAGGCCTATTGCGTTTTTCAAGAACACACAGGGCTCTATTTCGCGACTAGCATTTGGCGAAACGAAATTTTGCATTTTTTTACTAAGATTAAGAAAATAACTTACGAAGAAGGATGTCGAGGAATTAGTTCATTATTAATATTTATGCGTTGAATAGATTATCGTCATTTCTATCGGGGAACAGTTAAAATGCCGTCAGTGCTACTAATTAAATTGTTTGATTTTTTTGTTCTTCTTCGATTAATGATTTGGGACATCTAGGATCTGGAAAAAAGAAAATGGTCTCCACTGACTCATCCTTGTTTGATATTTGCTTTTTGCTTGTAATTTAAAGGAGTTGTAGGGTTATAAAACAGGTACATGTACTGGCATGCAGTATTTAGTTGAAATATTCTACTAGTTTCGATTCTAGAACGTCGGTCTTATTGTTTGCAGTATACTCTGAAAGATTCAATTTAAATAAAGGATTCAAGGAATATTTACGACAAATTCTCACTTAATAAATCCTTTAAAAATTGCAGTGCATTACAAAGACATATAATTTTAATTAAGTTAAAAGTACATGCGATAACACTTTAGTATTTGTTTGAAACAAATGATAAGCGTTTCGATTTTTGACCTTTTGATGACATTGCAATGTACGAGGGTTGTCCAAAAAGTTCGTGGACAGTGACGTTTTTGTTAAAATAGATGCTTCTATATAAATCTATTGTATATCAAAATATTTTCGTACAAAAAAAGTCAGAATAATATAATTTTATTGATTGAACTTGAGATTTGTTTAAAAATCGGGGTCTTTTTATGATCACAGATAGTGCGCACGGACCAAGGTTAAAATGCCATAAAGTCTGATAAAAGGTGTTCGGATTAAAATGATTATTTTCTATATAAAACAAGTCAAAACTTTATAAAAATTATATGTAACACAAATAAAGAGGTTATCATTTTCTGATATCGCTAGTATCGCTTACTATTTAGACAATGAAAATACTAAACGAAAACCCAAACAAATATGTTTCAAAACTTGACAGAAAAAACGACGTCGGCCGTCCGAACGGACCAGTGTCCAATCATAGAAATAAGATTTAATACGGTTGAAACGACGTTAAAAACAAAAACATTTGTTTGATAACTCAAAATTATTGAAATATATTTAGTTTACTGATTTGAGATTGGTTTTCTTCGATTTTTCAAAGGTGTGTACAAATTAATTTGAAGACACTACAAGAATTTAAACACACATGCTGAAAATGGAGATTTCTAATCATAACGTTGTTATAAATCTAGCGCAGCGTCAGACTGGTCTGTGCAGTTTGTGTATGCAAACTGTTTATATTGATGACGCTAGTATATTTTTCTGCATTGTGTTGAATTTTAAAAATTAAATAAATTTAAATCTATGCTTAAATATTATTGCTAGCACTTGGAAGTGTGACGCCATAAAACAGAAATGTAGTGAGTGGCCATGAACATATGTCAAAATTCAAAATCCAAATGTTTGACGTTATAAAGAGATTTGCTTAACGTCAGACTGGTCCGTGCGCACTATCTGCGACCTTTAAAGACCCATATTTCTTACAAAATTATTAAGTTCCATCAATAAAAATTAAATCATTCTGACTTGTTTTTTCATAAGAAATATTTTGATAAAAAATAGATTTATATAGAACCATTGATTTTAACAAAAACGTCACTGTCCACGAACTTTTTGGACAACCCTCGTACACCAGGAATATTCGGAAAGTGAACAGGGAATGTTATTGTTTACGTTATCATGATAACGAAATTCAAGATCTGCAAACTGGAGTTATTTATTTTTCGCTGAAGACAGAAGTATTATTTAACATGACAAAATTGTACCAGATTTACTTAAATCAGAAATTAACAAAATTAATTATTCCACGCATTTAAACTTTAGAGCCGCTTGGTCCGATTCTAATCGCTGAAAAATATATTCGTTTTTCTTCTTGAAAAAATATTGTCCATAAATTGTTTTACTTTTTGTCAAATTATATCCCCAAAGTTTTTTTCTTTCAAAAGATATCAAAATTCAAAAGTTGAAAAAATAATTTTTGTTAGGTAACACAAAAAATAAACCTATGTTGATATCGCGTGAAATCACCTTCGAAAAATTACATTTATCGCTTACATGTATAACTCATGAAGAACGAACCCGAGCAGTTTTTTCACCATTAACAAAGTACTTATACCTGTACACATACAATATTTTAGCCTATCTTTTAAAATAAATATCTGATTTTCCTTTATTCTTTGAATATGCATATAAATATAAAAATTACTTTGGATTATGACTTAGGCTTCTACTAATGGAAAAAAATACTCGGGTTTGAATTATCTTCATAATTAGATAAAACCGATAAATCTATTTCTTTTAAGGTGACTTCACAACAGATCTTAACTTCCTGTCAGGAACTTCTGTTTGTCAATAAGGTTTTTGATCTATGCTTGTTGTAATAAACTTTTAAATCAATCTTATAGTTTATTATTATATATTATCTATGTAATGAAGTACTTTTATTGTGTAAGATAATATGTGCCTGGTTCGGATTAAGCGGCTTTAATGCAGTAAAGTAAATGAAAAAAACTCATGGTCGTGTTTAAATAAACATTTTACACAATTATAAATCATTTTGTAGTGAGTAACTTCCATAAATAACGTGACTATTAGAACGACCTTTCTCGAAGTGAATCAATACAATTCATATGATAAACATTTTTTTTCAAACAGTCGTCCTATAATTGGCGTAATGTTTTTCTACATGAATGTTCTCTTCTTTGAACTTTTAAAATTGGGAGGAATCACTTGACATTATGCAATACTTTAATATTTTATTTTATGTCGTGATTAAAAAAATATTTAGCATTTCAAGACTGACCTGTTTATGAGTTCTCCTCCAGCACTATGTTTAATCCTCACATCACATTAGAAAGATAGTTCCCAAAAATTAAATCAGATCTGCACTACTTTCTATATTTTTTTTTAGAAGATCAGAAGAAAAACCTCCTTCTAAAGCAATTGATTAAAACATAAATGTTAAAATGAAGTTTTAAAAACAATTTTGTCGATTTAGGTATCAAATAACAATCATTTCGAGCTAATTGTCAAGTCAGCAAATAAACAGCTCTGGTGGTTCTCTGAAGAAAACCTTGTACTAAATTCCTGCGTTCTTTGGGTGATTTAAACGATTTTTCTAAACGATGAAATATGAATCGAGGTGCACTTGAGACATTTAAATTGTTAGTCTCGTTCCACAAATCCTACTTTCGGTTTCATAATTTAAAAACAACTCTCTAAGTACAAACCCACAAGGTTGAATGTACATGTACATTTAGAAACATTTATGGAATGCCTTTCTTCGATAGTTAGAGTTTCGAAATATTTACAACGTAATTTTTTTCATTAATTTTTTTTTCTTACTTAAGGTCAGACGAGACGTTCCTCAAAATCTGTTTTGTATATCTTCGAATTGTATGAAAAATGTTCAAAATTTTAATAACATTATGATTTCTAAAGCAGTTTCTAAACTTTTTAAAACATCCAAACACTTAAAACTTTGATATTCGGAAATTATTTTTCTTCCCCAAAGGATTATATAAGAAAAACTACCCTTGGTATCTCGCAGAAATGCCTGGTAAGGTACCTCAATTTTTTGTGAGTAAAAATGTTTAAGTAGCAATATTTCAATGACAAACTCTTAGAAAAATTTATCTATTATTATGGAACGTCTCGTCTGTCCTTAAAGAAGATTGTATTGAAACATTTTTTCTCGCATAAACACACATATTTTCTAAATGATAAATGAAAATACTATTTTTATTTGGAAGAAAACGTTTTTGGCAATTTCATACGTGTCGATAATACATAATTTTGTTATCCAATGTCATATTTTTCCTTTTTGCGCGTGACGAAAATTTAAAAATTTTTATTTTTAAAAATTTGTTATTGACATATTATTTTTTTTTTATTGTCAACAGACAGTAACACCAGCATTATGGAATTTGTCCCTAAATGCAAACTTCTGAATACTTAATGGTTGATTATTATTGTCTGATGCCGAGTCATCAATATTTTGGTCATTTTTCGGTGACATACTAATTAGATAACCAAGGAACAAGCTGATTTATTCTGTCTCCCACCGGTATTGATTGCGCCACGTTATTAGCAGATTCAAACAGTCTATCACTGAGTGCACCTTTCCGTTACATGTGACATCGAGAAGAACTTTATGATTAGTAAACAAAGATGTGTTTGTGAAACACTGATTGCCCCGTATGGAAACAATGCGGATATTAATCTTTCTTAAATGCAAATTAGATATGTTGGAACCAAAATGAAAGTCCTCTCACAAAAAATACAGTTGTGAAATCTGAAAACCCTAGCCCCACCTGATTTAAAGTCATGGCCAAGGGTAAATTTTTTAAAGGTAAGTCAAACTCCAGGGTCAAGGTCAAGGGGTCAAACCTGTTTCCTTCTTTAGAAAGGTCTTCTCAGAAGGGTTACATATGTGAATTTTGAAAGCCCTAGCCCTTATCATTCAAAAGATATGGCCGATAATTTTATTAATTACGGTTTTTAACAATATTTTCACTCTAGTCACAAACATTTTATACATATACAATGAGTATAAGACGAGTGATAACAGTGTTTAAAAAATAGAGTAATGAAAACAAAGCAGCAGAAATAATACAGAAGCTTCAAAGATTAAACATGTTTCGATGTGGAAAACAATGAGATAGATCTGATTCTTTTTAAACATAATAAAAACATCATAAAAAAAAGAATAATATGAAATGTTTATAAGTGCTTGATTGGGGCATTATTTTAATAGGAAGCAAGGATTTTTTTCATCATCCATATAGTATAAGAAAAGTATATTGTTTAAATTTTTTACATACAAATTTTTTTTTCAAAAGAATTAAAGAAAATAAAGACGTATACAGACAATATTCGTTTGAATATTGTACATTAAATGAAACCAAGATATAAGTGTTGTGCACAATCTCTCAAATATGAAAACATATTCTGCTTTTTGTTTACATTTTCACTTAACATACTTCTTATGTAATTCACAAAATTACTAAATATGACGAAGCATAAACGATCTATAGGAAGCAAAATAAAAAAAAATCCATCCTATATAAATTAAAAATTTTAGAACATTTGAAGGCACGTCTTGTTTTTAATAATACAAAACATTTGAATCAATTTTGTTATATAAAGTCCTAAAATAATTGGTAAAACTATCCATTTCCTCTATTTCATTTTATTGAATATCTCAAATGCAGTGTTCCGCTGGAGATGCATTCGATAAATCCTTTGTTCTTGGGCAAACTCTAGTTCCTGTACCTTGTTAAAGCATCCTAAAAACAAAAACACATTTTGAATAGATTTCTCTCACAACTGCATTGATGTTTGATTTGTGATATTGAATTACCTCTAATTCTTTCTCTGCATCCCCTGTTCCTTTTCAAACAGCAGCAGAATCGATATGGTAGAAAGAGATTGATGGGAGATGGGATTCGCCACACGTAGTCGTTTATAACAGTACACGTGTTAAACCTCCAGTAGGTTTCAGAATTTTCTAGAACTCTTGTGAACGTATTACTAAAATGAGAAAAAAATTAATTTTTATTCAGTCATAAATATCATGAACCCTATACTCTGCAGATCTGTGGTAGCTGATGGAGAGTATATCCAATATATATTACGGGTTTCACATGTATAAATTCTGTCCGACTAAAAAAAGAGACTGAAAGTAGATAGGTATAACAAAGATTCAAGTCTTAGTTAAACTGATAAATCTCATGCAGCTTATTTATATAAAAAAAAGATAAACAAGGTATAAAGATTTTAACAGAATTTACCTAAACATGGCAATAACAAGATTGACTAAGACCAGGTTTGAGAACAGAATGTAGATGGCGGATATGGCTGACACAGTCCAGTCCTTCTCAGGACAGCGATCAATGGAGGGGTCCTCCTTCCAGACGCTCGTCACGTTAGTACAGCTTGTTAGAATACCTCCTGCATCATTCAATAAAAAACAATATCATCATTGTAGGCGATTCTGATTAATTATTATTTTAAAGAGTCCAATGATAAAGAGTCAAATAAAGCGATACAAGGCAGGGAAAAATTCAAGAAGTATATATTTTAGTTGCATTTACATACGTAGGATGTAAATAAAAGGAATGTTTTAAGTTATGTGTGAGTTATCGGTGTGTACAAGACAAAAGACTTGCACGTAGGTATATTTTTTTATGAAGGGCTCACTCCCTTCATGAAATATGCCTATGTGACATGTCTGTGTGATTTACACACCAATAAATCACACTAAACTAAAAAAACGTCCCTTAATTAATTTAGGTTGGACCGTTTTTCTACAAATTAAAATATATTTAACAGAATCCATGCATTTTCAATAAAAATGTCATAAACATACCTTCCAAATATTTATTGTTAGACTCCCCTTGTAACTGCCAATAGGGATAATAAATTATCTTCCAAATTCGCCAGTCGACCCAATGGCCATTCCATAAGGTTGTGTGATCCGGCCACAAGACAGCGTGATAGTACACTCCTACCCCTAGTACAACAAACACAGCGAGGGCAAGGAAACGGGTCAGATCTATCAACTACAAAAATAATGTAAATATTTATTTAAAGTTTTATTTTGATTCATGCTTCAGGGAATTTACTTTGGGTCGTAACTGAGAGACTGTGATTGACGGACTGACTAACGCCTTCCAAATATTCCTTCCAAACAGTGACAAAATAATATATTTTTTTCTTTTTCTAGGAAAGGTATTTCTGTATATTATAAATAGTGTTGCAGATAAATGTACAACATTTGCAAACTAACGTCATATCTGCTACCGATAAGACAAGATGTGTTTGTGAAACACTTTGCAGCAACAAAGTTCGAAAAAAGCTATTTTTTACATAGATCACAGTCAAGGTTACACGGTCATTGTTCGTAATTTCATATGAAAGAACTTGAATGGTGGTCTATGCACAACTTATGTGAAGTCTTTTATGGTTCAAAACGTATGGCGAGGGTAAGAAAAAGCTATTTCTAGCATACAGGTCAAAATCTAGGTCACATTGTCATTCATTTTGATGTTATTTGAGAGACCCTAATTAGTGGAGTTTCGAACCAAATATGAAGTCTCTACATCTCATGGTTCAAAAGTTATGGCGAAGGTTCTAAAAAGCTATATTTAGCATAAAGGTCACAGTGAAGGCAAGGTCACAAGATCATTTACATTGGTGTCATTTGAAAGAGCTGAAAAAGTGAAGTATGCATACCAAATATAATTTTTTTTATTCTTTAATTATTCAAATGTTATGGCGAGGATTAGTGTTTGCGTACAGACAGATAGATAGACAGGACAAAAGCAATATACGTCCAGGAACCAGCGATCCACGCGCATAGAAAAATAAAATTATACAAACTGTAAGTAATTTTACTCTCTAGCTATAAACTACGGCTTTAAATTATCCTGACTTACCATTTCTTTTATCATAATCAGAAACGGTCCCATAATTCTGTACACTCTAAAAAATTCTAGGAATCTCAGGTACAAAACTAGGAGAGACAGAGAAAACACTCTCCTGGCTATAGTGAAGTCCGTGGATGAATAGTAATGGCGCAGTAACAACGCTGTGAACATTAAGGCATACGAAAAGATATCCACTATATTCCAGGAGTCATACAGATGCCTCTTTAGCCTGGAATAATATCTCTTGTGTGACCGATCTCTTGTTTCCTGTAAGCCCTATTTTAATCAAAGAAATGACAGAAACATCTTTTTATCAATAAATTTTGAGAGTACAAAATATGTTTATAAATAAGAGTATTCATGCCGACCGGTCACACCACGTATTTCAAATGATTAATCATTTGTTTTAGTATAAAATCTATAAAGAACTAATTTTATGACATATTACCTGATATTGACATAAAATTACATCCATATTTTAAAAATATTTCTTCATAGCTTTCTTTAAACTACTATTTAACATGAAGAAAGAAGATTCAGAAAAATTACGGAAATACCAAATACATGTACACAGTCTTGAAAACATATACTAATGATATAGAAATAAGTATGTCAGAAATGCCCTTCTTCAAAATATATAACAATCAAAAAGGTTTCTCAAATTGATACTTTTTCAATTAGTATTTGTTACAGCTAAAGAAATATATCTTACGAAGCAGATAATAAGTTCTTCAAGTAGGTCTCCTGCTCCCCAAATGTAGACATAATACTCAAACGCTTTAATTGCGCCTTGTGAGTAGTATTCCTTTCCAGTCCGGGTCAGTACGAAGGCACTGTACATCAGTATTGTGACTAAAAAGATCAGCTGTAAATAACGAAAAAGAACAGGATTTCAATTTCTTTTATATGTTTCTGAATTTTTTTCTTGCTTTGGAGTACTACATGCAAGCTTTAAAGACAACAGTTTTGAAATCTTTTTTGTTTTTACTATTCTACTGTTAATTTTCATAATAATTATTTAGTTTTAGATTTTAACATTCCGTATGAAAAGAATTCATTTACCATGACCTTTGTGGGTAGCTAAGTATTAGACTGCGTTACTTTAAAAATTCAAACCTACGTAATTTATTGTGTATTTTGTAACAGGAGCGTTGAAAAACTGTGCTGGTTTTCGAAAGGCAGACTGAAAAGAGAAAACAATATGAAAATTAGATTCTAATTTTCTATACTGCGGTATTTTCTTAATCAAGGTTAGTGAACTGCGGTTACATGTACCTTTACACGAACAGCTTTTCAGTACGGCATTCAGCATCTTACTTCTTTTTTTAAAAAAAACACGGTTTAGACCAATTTCCTTTAATTTCTTTGTGTTGCATTTTCATTATATTCGGTTTCAACATAGTTACGTCATAGTAATATTCACTTGCAAATTGAATGAATTTGTCATCTTATGAATTCAATGATGCCTTCATGATTTAACGAACGTTTATTAACTTGCTGTTTGTAAGTAAATTAATTTGTGTAAGTTAGACTATACAAACCTTCAATATTGTCCAATTGTCGGGACCCAGGTTGTTGTACCATTTTTTGTTCATACTCATAAAGGAGCAGTTGTGTGCCACAATATCATAAATGAAATTTTCATTGGCAAAATCAAGAGGACTGGTTTTTATACCCCACACACTCACGTCTTCCTCCATCAGATTTACTGCGTTTTCTTCATCTTCATCAAACATAAAATCCATCATTGCCAGACACTTGTCTCTAAATATCCTTAATATGAAACAACAAACGTTCGTAAACTTTTCATTGTTTTCATGGTATCTCTACTACAGTTCTATCAATCTAGACCCCTTTCCCTCGCCTTAAAAATGGTTACAGAAAAACGGAATCTTACTTGGCATGATCAGCATATTCTTTCAAAAGATTTTCATTTTTCAGTCTTTTCGCCTTTGCAGATATTTTTTTCAGCACTCCAGCACAAGCCAAACCTATAACTAAGATAGTTTTTTTGTATTTAATTAAATTGATATGTGTACGAAGAATTTGACTTTATGAAAAAACACATCCGTGATTTTTTTTCCAGAAAGTTAAAAATCGTAATGGATAATAAGACATAATTCTTTCTTAAACTAAATGACAGTATAAATTAAATTTTTATCATTTTAATCAAGTTTTTTTTTTATTTTAGAGAAACCATTTAATGCGAACATAAGTGATTCTGTGTTTGAAGCCAACAAATTTCAGCGATTTCCTTCCGATTCGCGAAAATCGCCCAGAGCAATATATCAGAGGATTTCACGTAATATGACTCCTCTTTTCCAAGTTCTTCCATTCCTGTAGTATCTTCCTTGTCTTCCAGTTCTGTCGAAAACAACATGTAAACTTTTTTATCTGTTCAATGCAATACATGCATTAAGACATATGAGACATTTAGTGCTATGCATTACACGATTGTTTCAATAATTTGGTAAATAAATTCGCTTCAAATGAATTCGAATTTTGTAACGTTATTGTGATTTAAATGAAATTGATTTTTAATTGCAATTGAAATGAAATTAAACAGGAAATTCAATTAGATAAATGTTACATTAAGAATTTGATACTCGCAATGATAACTAGGATATACAATGTTTATTGTATTTTTTGTATAAGGGCCAATTTTTTTTTCTTGACGTGCTTACAGAAAATGTACAATGTAGAAAAGAGTCAGGAAGATATTGTATAAAATACATGAAATAAGTCATAGTTTACCTGGGTAACCCATGAATTTCCGAAATAATCGTATTGCGAATAGAGCGAACTCTTTTTGTGTCTCTTCATTTTGACTTATGTACTCCCAAACATTCTGAGCGTCATCAGAGTCTGCTTGCTAAAAGAAGACGCCTTCAGTAAGGAAAACATGGTGATTTTGCCTCACATTATCAGAATTTCTATTCTGTTAATTGATTTATGTTGAGAGAGAATTTATACTGCATTTTAATTAATTACTGGGCAAAAAAAACATATCAAGGATCTTAAAAAAATTGTTTTAAGGGATTGGCTTTAATTTAATTTTTTATGCAAAAAACATACAAATTTTAATTGTGAAAATTTTCACCACACACACAAAAGACTTCCGCAAGAAAAATTACTATGTTTTCATCAAGTTTAACCATCTTTAAATAAAGTGTTACATTTAAAAAATATTTGTAAAGATTGAATCAGGAAAAGATAAATCATACCTGGAGAATCCACTGTAAACAGGCATCTGCTTTAGTCTAAAAAAGATTTTATCAAAAGCTACATGTTGATCAGTAATATATATTTATCAATTTAAAAAATAGTATAATAAAAGATACAGTAAGAGATCAGTGTGTATAAGTAATTTAGGAAAATTCTACTTATTCTTTCTAAATATAGAGGTCTGTTGGAATGGTTGTAAATTTTAAAAACATAACAATTATTCAACCTGTTCGTATAATTCCGCTAAGTTCAAGAATTCAAAGGGCACTCCTTGGTCAAGTAATATTTGTACGTAGTCACATCTATTGGAAATTAAAGCTTCCAAAAGCAGTTTCTGTAAAAAAAATTCTAATCTTGAAATAGTTAATTATAATTTTGCAATAAAACAATTTCGACATCAATATTGCAGCCCAGATTGTTTTAACAATTGAACACCACACCAGATCTACTAATACAATGTATATTGCCAATACATTAACCATATTAAGTACATAGCTCGAATTATTACGACAGGAAAACAGCCTTACATGACCATGTTCTTTTAACTTTCCTTGCTCCTGCAGAAACTGGTACTCAAAGTAGAAGAACAATGGCAAAGACGTCGGGGAAGAGTACTTAGGGTCGGACACATAAGCTATTGGCTCTCTATACCTCTTTTGCATCTCCACTTCACTTTTCATTTTTGCTTCTATATCAGAATAAAAATTTAAATAGAATTTAAACTTAAGTTTCGATTCCAACGGCGTGTTAATTCGAGACTCCTGGCTTTGGAGGACGCAATTAGAGAGAGTGGTCTAAATGTCGCTAAAATCCTCTTTAAATTTCATACCTGTATTTTTCTTTCTTAAAATGTTTTCCATAGCCCAGCAGTTGATTATTGCTTTACCGATTATGTTTGAGAGCATCAATGGGTCATCACTATTAACATCAAAGACACTTATCTGTAAGAGAAGATAAATCAGAAATGCCAAAATTAACTAGGCCGTCATAGTATAATTTTCTTTCACTTACAAATTTAGATAAAGAAGAAAAAAAGGATTGTTTTAAAATTGAAAAAAATGTAAGTCGCACACCAGACACATAAACATAATAACTTGTAAGAAGGTATATAATTGTAGAATAAATGTAACGTAACAAATACGAGAGTTGTCAGAGAACAATATTTGTTGCTTCATTATATTACAAAGTTAAAAATTGGTGTCATATCATTTGTAACATAATTCACAGAAATTTCAATAAAATGTATCTCTATCAAAAACATTTTTATCTTCGGTTAACGAATCATTCAAAATAGCTGTCGGCGTGTTATCTTAAATTGTTCAGAAAAGGTGCATCTTTCGAAGCATGAATTCGATACTGCATTTCATTTTCTTTTGGTTATCGAGTCATCAGTTTAAATTACATTAAGGAATAAAGTCTTTTAATAGACAATTTTCTTATTTTGATTCCAATCTTTTCAAACTACAAACCAAATCAGATGCCTGGGCTATCTCGTCTAGATCCTTTCTTACTCTTCGGTCAATATTTTCATCAAATCGAAGTCCGAAAAGAACTCTTGCGTTCTTTCTAAAATTGTCTTTGCTAGAATAAAAATTTTTTTCATCAAAAATCCTTCAAAACAATTTCATACTGTAAACCAACTAATATTTACATATGTTTCCCTTTATTTCTTATGAAAACCATTGCCATTAATCAGTGCATGAACGACACTGAGCAAGCCAAGTGTGTAGCTTTCTTGAACAATGGCTGTTCCATCAGTTCAACATACAATGACATATCAATCATCATAACAATAGTATACAAATTAAATTATTACTCTGAATGATTTTTAAAACAGATGTAAATTATATAAACAATAATTTGCTTTCTTTGTTTGTTGGTACGGTAATCAACGTCGTAGAAATTTCAGAATAAAATTGCTATCTACTAAATCTATTTACTAATAAAATTACTTTTTTTTTTTTTTTTGCAATAGCTGCTTTATTAATTATCGTACTAAAAACAAAGAAGGCATTTTATTATTTAATTATTCGCGTCAGCTTTTATTCGCAATTTGTCAGTTTGAAATCAGTTTGTGCACTTTAATTTTCGAGCCCGAAGAAACATTTTTTCCGAATAAATTTTATGAAGACTTTTAAATTTTACATTTTAGTGTAATTTCATGTATCGCCTAAAGCCGTCAAGGAACTCATGTATTGGTATTATATATATGTTGAAATAAATATATTTGTTCTTCCAAACTGACGGTCATTCTTATGTTATACTAGTATATAAATAAAAATGAGAAGAATAGTTTCAATAAAATTAATTTTGAAAAAAAACATTTTAATTTATTTGATAATTAATCAAGTTTCTTTACATCCCGCAGTAGGAAGTATACAAACTTTCCCAAGTAGTCCAATATAAGATCCGTCGCTCTTCCTGATCCTTTGATTAATATGACCGGGATCTTCCTTTTTAGAGTTTCAGAGATGTGCTCAATTGTTTCTATATCACCCTCACACGCTATAACGACAATTGGGATTGGCAATTCTGAAACCAAAGACGATTCAAATACGATTTAATATTAATAGTGATGTTTTGAAACGTATTATGTAAACTTTAAATACAAATTATACAATGTAATACATGTATTCTAAAACAGGCAGTGCCTTTCTCATTAACGTACATATTCCATTTTCTGAGACTTATTTTAGTATTCCTTTAATACTATAAGCTTAGTAAGGATAAGGTACTTTACAAGACAAGAAAAGAAAAAAGTGTAAAATATTTTCTGCTTTAAAAATAACAGAGTATAAATGAAAGGGAAATAAGCAATTTAAATTACTTATATCAATTGTTTGACTAAGAAAAGGAACTTCTTTCTTTGACACGTATTCCTGGAAGCCTTGTAGGAAGGCAATCTTGTCCCTAGGTTCAATACTGCACTTCGCCTCTGTTGATTCAGTGGTGATCTAAAATTCAAAAGTATGACTCATGTGAACTTTATTTTAAAATGAATGTTTCTTTGCTATTTAAAAGTATTCTTTTGTAAAAATATTCTTAATAGTCACATGCGATTCAATTATTCAATGCCTGTTTTGTTTAACTCATTTTTATGGATTCATTTCTCCATGCGAATTACAAGAATATTAAATATATCATATTTTGCTCTGTTATATCCAAGTAGTGAGAAAAGTGTAATTTTTAAAATACACGAAATTTAATGATTGTTAGAACATGCCATTCTAAATGCAAATGTTCTGATATGGAATCGTATACCTTTAACTGTTTTTTTCTTATCCAATGGTCGTGAAAATCATACGGTTCCTTTTGGTCATTGATATTGGGAATCTGCATTATAGAAAAATCATAAAAATCAGTCCCTTTGACAAAGAGTAAGGAATGCTGATATGGAGACGTCTTCGTTGAAAAGAATCGAATACCCTTCATCATTGAAATATAAATTGAGGAATTAAGGAAGTTACTAGTTCAGGAAAATGCAAAGCTTTTTTTTTTAAGTATCAACTTCATGTATTTTAAAACCTTTCTTCTTTACTAAAATTTTCAAGTGAACCTTTTTTAATATAGTTTTTATTTCTTCTTTTGGTTGATATTTTCAAATGATGAAAGAGTCTGACAAACTACTGTGATATCACTAATTTTCATAGGGTTTTAATTTTCCATTGCTTTCGAGGTATGATGAGATCCACAATAAATGCCCACTGCGAAATGAAAAATTTCATTTGTACAACTACTATAAAAAGTTCTTCGTCCACGAAATCATATCCCCACGAACGAACAGTTTTTCCTCAAGCCACGAAAATTTGACCCCACGAAAATATGTGATTTCACAGTATTATGTAGACTTGAGCAGTAGAATTTTGAATATTTTAGCAAGACTTCAGTTATTTCAATATTCTATAGGAAAAGCGACAATATCATCAATTTGTAAACTTGTGATTTGTGGAATTTATTGATATTCACGACTAAATAGACGAAAACACATACCTTATCTTCTAAGTCTTCTACAATTATATTCCCATTTAGATTTTCCTAAAATCAAAAAAAAACTTTTATAATATTTTTTTCTCCTATTGACTTTAACTGTTAAATAGTATTGCTAAAACAGATACTCTACCTGATTTGGCACCTCTTGAGCTTTAGAAGATGCAGTTTTTCCAGCAATGCCTATAAGTTTCACGTGTCTCTTTGTATCATTTATGAGAACCTTACGACTTTTCGCACGAAATTCCATGTCCCCATACTTCTGGTAGGCACTGCGTACAATGGAAGACACACCGTAGTTAAATCCACGATAAAGGATCCATGTATCTAGAGAAAAAATAAGGATTGCAAAGGTAGGCTTTATTTCTCTATTCAGGCGAACCATTTTTCTTCTGAATTCCTTATATTCCTAACTTCTCAAGAGTTCCAGAAGGTTTCTTAAGCACCGAACACATATTTTATATTTAATTCTCTTTTTATCTTCATCTTACACGAATAAGACTACTTTCAATACTCTTGTTGTCTGTAGATTGTTTTTTTTTTTCATTATACTAACCCCCTCCATTTTTAGCCGCCTCAATCAGTGCTGTTTGGAACACGGATTTTGCCCACGGAACGGGAACAAAACTGTCAGAGTCTCCGATGACGGAGAACACTATTGATGGCGTGGATCCTACTTTTTCTTTAATTTCTGTCCACGCTTTTTCAGCATCAGACTTTTAATTTATTGAAATAAGCAAAATAATAAAACAATTGAGAATTTAAAAAAATCAAGAATCTTTGTAATAATCTTTTAGGACAATTCCTATAATAACGCTTAAATCTTTTTTGAAAAGAAATAAGAAGATTTTTTGAATGTACATTTAATTTTAATCAAGACCACTTCTGAGAGATGTCAAATTCTCATTTCTCAATATTGAAACCACGTTGCTATCAAAAATTACTTGGGTGCCAAAGGGGTGCAGTGGTGAAAGCATTTGTTTTAGATTCAATTGTAAAGTTTTATACAAATTTAACATTTGAATTCACATGTATCTTTAACATTTAATAGTTCTCACCTTTAAAAAATGACTTTCTTCTCCTGGCTTTGTATTCATCTTTGATTCTAGAAATTGCCCTCCACGTAAAACCTTTCAAAAGTAAATTGACCTATTTTGTAAATATAATATTCAGGAAAATTACGCCTGAAAAGTACATGTAAAAATTAAAACTAGAACTTGTCAAAAAATATTTTTTTAGTCATTTTCGATCATTTGCATTTAACAACTTATAATATCTACTTTAAAGACATTACTAGCAACGTTCTTAATAGACTTACTAGTTGCTTTTCATTATAACTATGGTTATAAAATCATTTTAATGTTCCTTATGTTTTTTTAGTGAAACCGCCATAAAATGCAGAATAAAATGTATTGTTAGTATTAAACATTGAATATGTTTATCTAAAATCATAAGGAAATTAAACATATAAAACGTTTATTAAAGATATTAAATTCTTTTGAAAAAATCAATTTTGTTTCAGTTCAGTTTAATTAAATCTCAAAGTACATATATATTTTACCTTTCAGTTAAGCCAACCTCCAAAATTGCGAAATGTATATCTTGCTTACGACAGGGTTTAATGAACTTGTGCACTATATCCGATCATGTATTAATATAAAGTCAGTAGAATATATGTCATTAATTATGAAACAAAATGTTAACGTAAAATAGATTAAAACTGGTGGTTTAAAGTGCCATCGTTTAGCGCCCCTTAAAGATTAATCACTGTTGATCAACAGATAGGATGATTATTTTGTTAAAGAACATTTAAGGCAGCAATTCATGGATAAAGGAATTTAAAAGATTGTGATCAATACATTGTAGCTTCGTTGAGGTGGACTGCAGATACTTAATCTTGCTTTTATTGTTGACGAAAGACAGAAAATTAACTAAATGTTGTAAAATAATTATATGTGTGGCAGATTTTCTTTGATATCGATAAAAGAAAGACACATTTTCCTTTGATTATTAGACTCTTGCGAAATATTTCCCTTGCATTGAATATTAGAACAAAATAATGTACGTGTGAGTTTTTGAGATTATTTCCTTTGCAAAACGAAGTAACATAATTTGCTTTGTGATCAATGTCAATTGTGGCTTTCTTTTATAGAAATCAATTTCTATAAGTCGTATTGTTTGAACTATTTCCAAATGCGGAAGTATAATGAAAAGTAGTTGTTAGGACACAGTATATAAGGTGTATCAGGTATATTAGACGAGCGATCAACGTTTGGAACACGATTCTTTTATCTATTCAAGAAATCACTATCTAGTTCGTTGGATATGCCAGGACATTGATAATTTGAAACGTGGCATAATTTTCACGCATATAAACCTTCTTTAGTTTGCTTGGTCAAGTCGAATTTTCATGAAAGAGTTATCAAAGCATAATCAAAGACAGGAGATATTGTTAAAACGATACAAAACTGACATTTATCTTTAACATTTTACATTGTATTTTGTATAATGTAATTCGAAATACTTCTTGTGGTATGCCTTAACTGCATCACTGATAATTTGGCATGTTGAATGATAGCAAATAAAAAGGTTGATAGGCGCTCAACACATTTCATAACAATATAGGAAATGTAAATTGTGTTTGTAAGCAGCTGATCAAAACTTTAACAGGAAAATATAGAGATCTTTACAATGTTTAAGCTATGTTTCGTCATTAGGTTGTTTTGTTTTTACAGTCCGACACTTCTTTCTCCTCTTATAATCCACACCAATGATTTAACAGATTTTATAAATCTAAGCAATACATAAATCTCTTGATAAGTTACTGTACAGGAAAGAAAAAAAATATTATTCTGCGTGGGTCCATTGCCCTCTTCATAGAAATTGTTGCTTTTAATAAAGAGATTATTCCGTTTAAACGCAGAGAATGGCGTTTGAACGCAAATATTTTGCGTTTAAATGCCAAAAAAATTGCATTTAATTGCAATATTATTGCATTTAAACGCAATTTTTAACGATTAATCGCAATGCTTTGCGTTTAAATGCAATAATGATTGCTTTTAAACAAGTTTTAAGCGTTGAACCGCAATAATGATTGCGATTTAACATATTTTTTGGCGTTGAAACGCAATGAAAATATTTCTCTTTGAAATGGCCTCAATGGGCTTTCGTATACCCACTGAATTTTGATTTATTTTTATTGTTATTGAAACCTCATAAAGTTTTGCCTATCAATTCAGAATAACACAGTATTATATGGTTGTAAGAATATCATAAATCGTACATTTTATTGATTTTTTTGTTAACAAGACTTATCTTTCCAATGAATAATATATTTTCATTGGAAAAAAAATTAAAACTGATTAACATTATACACTTTGTACTTGCTTCAATAGACCATTTGTAAAATGGTCCCCACAAAGATTATTTTTTTATCCAAATATATTACAAGGATTTGAAAAGTATAGGCAAAGTAAAAAGAAGATGTTGTTTTTAACACGTTTAGTTTGATCGAATTGAAACCTGATCCCAACTCCAATGTTTTGAAAGTCTATGTTTGCTCTGCTCCTATTCTGTAAATCACAACGGAAACAGTTATACTGCCCCCCCCCCCTTCCCCCGAACACAGTTAAATTCCCTTGCATGCAAGCATTTTGTATGTTAATGACGTCGGGTTCGAAATTCTCAAAGGCATTTGCTAAGCAAACATAAGCGAGTCTGCAACAATTTAAAATGTCTGGACAGCCTCTATTCCAATTCAGAGGATCTAGATAGTTTGGTTGAGGAGCTAAATTCCTTAAATACAACAAAAGTTATAAACACAAGTGTCAGCGTTAGCGTGCTGAAAACACTCTGCATTAAAACAAGACGGAATATTTCCGAATTATTCATAAAGGAGAAAATCGGTCTTCATGACTTTCAGTCGTCCCTGGTTATCCTTTTTAACAAAAGTAGCTGAAGTAGTGTTAATGGCCATTAGCATTAATATCTAAACTATTAGTTCCAAACAATCTCATATTTTCTTTCAGATATATACACATTCATAGTGTTCAATAAATATGTCGGATTTTGGTTGTTTAAAAATGTTATATATCATATATTACATGGCTTCTAGGGCATCAATATCAGAAAAGATGCCGCCTTTTACGACAAGCAAAGGGGTACTGAGGACCCATTCTTACCCGGATCTCCACGGGTAACTAATATTGGAAGGTGCTTTTCTATTGCGGTTCAGTATATAATGCTTACCTCACAAATGAATTCAAATATACATGTATCACTCAGTTATCTTTAATATACAGAATACTTTTTGAAAAGTCAGAAACAACAAAAAACTAGGCAAAACCATAAGAATAAGAAAACAAACAAGATCAATATCAACGACACCATTTAAAAGAAAACAAATACATGTACAAACCAAATATGTAATTGGTATATTAATAAAAAAAAGAAATTAAACAGGCATTGCTTCTTAAACACTTAGCCTCTGAATGGCTGCTTATTGCAAAACGTTAGTTTTTTCAAAATTAAATATTAAAAAGAATTACAATTTCAGTTTCTGGGGAAAAAAAAAGAACATTTTGCCAATGTCAATGCTTTTAAAATGCATTTTAAACCCCGAAGTCAATGTCAATTAATCTAAATTATTAATTGTCAAGAAAGGTTAAATATATAGAAAATGTCATATAGCTTTCCGTTCGAGAGGTATATATAGTTAAGTTTTAAAAAATTAGGTCAGACTCAAAGGTTAAAATATACAAATAAAACATACACAATGAAGGTCTTTCACGAGGAATACACATTAGGAAAAAAGAATTAATAGCAGTAAGGGTTGAAAGGTTATGTCCTAGGTGATCTTTGGTTAAAGGAGAGGCACACTCCAAAGAATTGCTACCCAAGAAAAGACCTTTTAACAAGAAATGTACAGGTAAAACATGGAAATCCTTGCACATATGTCAAGGTTATGGCCAAGGTTTTTATTATAATTACATGGATGGTGCTTTAGGGTGGTAATACATTGTATCACAAAGAATTCATATCTCGATAGTCCTAGCGAAGGAGAATAATTTTAAAAGATCATATTCCAAGCTCAAGGTCAAAAGTTCAAAATTGTTGGTACCCAGGGAAAGATCTCTTTCGGAAGAAATAGTCATGTGTCAACCTAAGTTCCAACTAGTCAAAGGTACTTGTTTCGGTTATTTTTTAAAAGAAGGTCAAGTAATAAGTCACAAGGATAATAAAATATTAAACTGTAAATTCACATATTTTTGTGGGGTCGAATTTTCGTTGAGGAAAAAAATGGATTCATGGGGATTGTTTTCTGTGGATGATGTAAATAAAAACAAAAATCAACGTCTCAGAAAAATTAGTGATTTCATAACACCGAAGGGATAGTATAAAAAAAAATATACAAATAAGGACACATAACTATTTGCAAGACAGTTTGATAATGTAATCACGTGTAATGTTGAGAAATAAAAACGTTTTAAGAAGTCTGAAATCTCGTGGTTATTTTTTTTCATTTCTTTAAACTTTTGTTTTGCTAACTAGCAATGATCCCATTTCTTATTTACATGTTGTTCCGTATTTTGAAAGCTGTTATCTTTTGGAAATTTTGTCGGTAAACTGCAGCATCTTTTGCTTCTTCCTTATCCTTTTTCATCTTTTCAGAACAGCAACATTCTAAAAATGAAATAATAACATTTAAATATTGAAAAGCTATTTTACAACGCAAATTGTAATAACATCCGGAAGTGTAATAAACCTGGATTATAACATTTTGCGTTATTGCATTTTGCTTTGATCTCGACGCAAAATGTTTTATTTTCCAGGTTCATAAATACAACTTTATTGTAATACAAAATGTATTAATAAGATTTTTAGATAATTACATTTTGCGTTATTACATTTTGCGTCGAGATCAATGCAAAATGTAATAACGTGTTCTTTCGTTGTTACATTTTGTGTTATTTTATTATTGCACTTAAGACAATGCATGATGTAATAAAACAAAATATAAATGATATTCTTGATTGCATTTAACACAAAACATCATACAATTGATTTTAAAATATACACGTGTCGAACATTGGAAACACTCTTTACAAAATATTTAGAACGAAAACAATGAGACCATCGTTACGGCTTTTACGGACATAAATAAACATCTTAATGTTTCTTTTTTGTAACTCTGACTTTAGTGTTATATAATACACTGTACTTAATTATAAAGCATTTATTCAACTTAGTTTGCATATTTTTGATAAATTAGTCTTAAATTTCTAACCAATAACACATTTTAATTACGAAAGATTAACCATAGGTCCATTACAAGCTCTTGATATATATGTTCGGCATGTGTACATTGGTTAATAAATTAGAAGAGTATGTGTGTGTCAAGCGAGAGGGCAGGGATAGAAGGGTGTTTTCTTCGTATGTTTATCATTGTATTACCATAGACATGCAGAAACAATCCATTTCATTATTGGATGGAAAAAAGAGAAAGAGAGAGAATTTTGTTTTTGCTTGTCTACTGGTGATTTGTATGGAACAGTATGGTATCATAGTTGTCAATAAACCCCTTCTCCCTATATATTCAAGCTGCCAGTATAAATGAAAAGTGTTCATAGATTCATTACATTTTGCATTTGGAAAATACCCCCCCCCCAAAAAAAAAAAAACCGCCCACACACGCACATTTCTAATCTGCAAAACCTATACTTTGAATACATTTATTAAGGCAAGTCACTCCTGAAATTTGTTAAATCAAGGATTTTTTGAGAAGTACATTTTGGATAAGTACTCATATAGTGTAACTCAAAATCGCAAAGAAAATAGGGGGTCAGTGTGCATCCTACTGATCTACGGTACATTTAAGTTGACCTTTTGGCACTTAAATTTCATCGCTTTGGTTAATTACTTTAACCCTTATTTTATTTGATCAGATGTAAGCATGGCAATAAATATAATCTTATTTTACGTAAAATAGTTTGAATAATATTTATCATTAATCAAATCTTGCAAATTAATGCGCGTAAATTATTGTGTGACCTTTTGCACTAAAAAATAACATATTTGGGGTATTAAAAAACTTAATAGGCAATAAAACATTTTCTTATATCAAACTTTTTACGACTTAAATGCTGATTAGTCACAAGTATCGAGTATTTTAAAATAATGAAAGAAAAAGGTGGGGTCAGTGATGTTAATTTTGAGATATTTGTCAAAATATGTGATTTTCAGGCAAAAAATGGTGTAAAGTTGATCTTGACTTCTTTAATATATATTTTCATTTTTTGGAAAAGTTTGTTGAGGGAAGGTGTGAAACTCAGTCTAAAAATATAAATTAAGACCTATATTAAATATTTTTAGCAATATCAAAACGGAAAGTATTCTGCGAGTAAAAGTATACGAGGCTAAATTTCCATTACATTAAATTTTATAAATGTGCAGATTTGCAGAATTTTCAGCTAAATAATCTTCCACCAAAAGAAATAGTCCCTCATAAATCTTGCTTCTTTGTAGATTTTTGAGCAGTTTTTTCATTGAATGTTAAACAATTTACATTGTTTAATTTAAATATGTTATAAAAATTGAATTTTAATAAGTAGTTTTGAAGTAAAAGCTTCTGCGTGAACTTTTCTAAAAAGCTGACGAGTGACTTACCTTAAAGTGATTTTTAATACATTTAGCTCATTATATCATTCTATTATAAAACTTATTAATTGAAAAAAAAAATTGCATTTATCTACTTTTTTTTCGTTTTGTTTTATTGTCTTTCCATCGGCCAATACTCTTGTGAATAATACTCAATTTAACTGACCAAAAAGTGTGTTCTTACGTTTTGCGTTCTTGCCTTTTGCTGAATCTCGACGCAAAATGTAACAACACAGAATGTAATAATCTAGACATTTTATTATTACATTTTGCGTTAATATATTTTGCGTCGATCTCGAAAATCTTATAATCCAGGTTTATTACATTTCGCGTTGTTATTACATCGTGTTGTAACAAAGCTACCAAAATTCATCTTATTGCCAAAAATATTTATAAATGTAAAAACGTATATGTAGCTATAATCATTCATTTAAATTTCTAAGAAAGGCAAAGGCTAAATATATTAATTGATAAAATAATATTTTTTTAATGATAAAGTTAACTTACCCATGCATTTATTTAGACAACAGCCTTGTTTCCCTGGACAACAGAAAAAGCGATAAGGGAGGAAAATAATATTAATGGGTGACGGAATCCTCCAATCATAGTCGTTAATCACCGTGTATCTCTCAAAACGCCAGAGTTTCTCTGCATTGTTCTGCACCCTTTCGAAGGTATAGCTAAAATTAATGTAATAATTTTTTTTAAAGGAAAGGTGATAAAAATTTTGCACAAATATAGTGAGATTTTTTTTAAAGTTTTTACTAATTCAAAACAACAGAAGATGTAAAAAAAAAATATTCTTTCCATTTAGATAAAATTTACGCAACTGAATACAATATGTGATAATTAACTCATTCAGTTGGCATCAGTATCCAGCTAAGATCAACATTTCAAAAACATTATTGTCAGGATCAACATGAGCAAATTAATGATCGAACTCGCAATAACGTTCTAAAATCAAATTTGACCAACTATCTATAGAAAGGTTTTTGCTAAAGTTAAAATATATATAGATATATATATATATATATATAAAAGAAAAAAATTCAATTGCTTAAGGTTCAAAGAATAATTAAAGCATTATGATATAATATGATTAAATTATTATGTTGGATTTCTTTAATGATTTTAATTACAATGCCAAAATTCATAATTAACTTCTTCCTATAGCATGATGCTACTTCCTCTGAATAAGAATTACAAAAGCATTAAATCAGTCAGCATAGGAATCTTTCTAATCAACAACAAAAGGAATCAATCATATCAGCATTAATGTTGTAACAAAATAAATTTCCTGCACTGTAAAGCTGGAAAAAAAATTAAAAATAGGTCCATAGGCCACATCGATAACCTGAGTACTTTGACAAGAAAAAAACAGAAACAAGTTTAGTATTGAAAGTTGTACATATGTTAGTGGTTCAAAACTACCCACAAGCACAGGGGTTATGATTAAACTAATTTGAATCTACATTAGATAAGTATGTTTGTTTGAATTTGCACTTACATCGTGGTCCAACCCAAATTCCCAGCTTCATCCATACCCAAGGGGTCATGCTTTGAACAAATATTAATTTTCACTTTCTGCGAAAAGTTCTTTCCCTATGAATGTGATCGATAGCGCAAGTGCTGTTTTTGGTAAATGAAATTCTTTAAAACGGAATTCTATTCTATATATATATTCCTCTGTAAATTTTTGGATCTATATTGTTGCCGAACCCTACCACAGGGGTTCATGATTTAAAAACATGAACCTACACTACTTGAAGATGTTTCAATATACTGTTGTCTAATCGTGACATTGCTTTATTTGTGAATAGGATTTTTAAAGATTCTTCCTATATATTTCTGATGTAAACATTTGATCGTCCATTGTAGCCCAATCCTAGCCAGAGGGATCTTTAGGGCTAGGCTGCAATTTAGGGCTAGGATTAGGCTGCAGAGTAAGTGTGTTATGGCTTACTTGTATCTACCCGACCCGCGGATGTCTTCGTATAAATATGACAATTTATGACTTTACTCTCCTAGAGAGGAAGAGCAATAAAGATTTTTTTATAATGTCCTAAATAAATCGTTGATCGTTCCTTGTGGCCCTGACCTACATATACCCCAGGGGTCATGGTTCGATCTAATTTGAATCTTCCCTACCTGTGGAGGTTCCCATAAGTTACACCTTCCTTGCATTGGTTCCGCTGCTCTTGAGGAGAAGAGTTTTTAAGACTTGCCATTAATTCAACTATTTCTAAATCATTTACCCTTGAATGAGAGTGCGGCCGTTCATTTGTACAAAATTGAATTTCCCTTAAAAAGGGTGCTTTGTGTCAAAAAGTATTAGAATCGGTTTATAGTTATTCTTGAGAAGTAAAAAATGTAA
>PRKT01000217.1:485537-599408 GCA_003671525.1 Saccostrea glomerata | reverse complement strand
AAAAAAAAAAAAAAAAAAAAAAAAAAGGTTACAGACTTAAGGAAGGACGCACAGAAAGATAGACGAACTACAGACAAAATATTAGCAGAAAAGCTGACTTGAGTTTTTAGCGCCTCAGGTGAGCTAAAACCAAGTTATTATTTAAAAATGGTACATGTATAGATAGATTACCAATATTTGTTTTTAATTTTTATACCTGAACATGGCAATGACCAGGTTGACCAACAGAAGGTTAGAGAAGAGCATGTAGAAAGCTGAGACAGCTAACACTGTCCAGTCCTCCTGTGGACAGCGGTTTATGGACGTATCAGCTTCCCAGACGGATGTTATATTGGTACAGTCCGAGACTTCGTCGCCTACAATGACAATCTAACATCAATATTTCTACATATTGTACATGTTTCCGTATACATGTACTGTAATTAAAGGCTATTCCAAAGTTATTAAATTATTCGTTTATACATTTTACTAACTGTACTTGTAGGTTCATATGTTACTCTGAAAAGGTGATTTGAGGCATTTTGTTCTATCAAGGTACATTGTTCTAATCACCTTGAAGAAAATCGCTGAATGATTCTCCGTATAATTGCCAATAAGGGTAGTAAATAATTGTCCAAATTCTCCAGTTCGTCCAATCTCCACTCCAAATTGTCTGATGGTCAGGCCATAGATTGGCATGGTAGTAAATACCGACTCCAAAAACGACAAACATCGCCAGGAACAGGAAACTAAACAGGTCCTTCAGCTGAAAAGAAAACCATGAAATATGGTAAGATTTGTATGCATGTAAATATAGAAATGTAAATAAATCAGGAACTTTTAATGAATATTATTGATATTTAATAAGAAGTAAAAAATACTCATGTATCTATAGAGCATTCTAAGCGTTTTAAAGTAAAGTTATACTTTTTATTACGTAGCAGAAATCACTTTCACGGCAAATGGAATTCAATCAAAATGATTAGTCAGTAAGATATACATTCATTTTCAGATATATATCTACAGAGTTAGTATATGCCGTGATACAATGCTTTTTTGATGATATTTTGAAAAATAAATCTAGACCGTTATTTACTGAATGATCTAAAAGATTCTTCGTTTACCCGATCAAGCTAAGGAAAGAAAGCGAGTGTGACCGTCAAACAGTATCTTTAACCGTTTGCTTGGCTCTAGACGTGCCTCTTATAATCTAAGCATGGTAATTTCACAAATCTTCACTAAACAAAAATGCACTTAACTTAACATTATTCGAAGTTTTTAATCAATTTCCCCCCTTACCATTTCCTTGATCATTATAAGCGTTGGTCCCATTCTTCTATGGATGAGAAAAACCTCTAGGAATCTCATGTACATGACCAGAAGTGAGAGAGAAAACATTCTCCTGGCTATCGTGAAGGTATCAGATGGATAGAAATGTCTTACAGCAAGGGCTATGATCAAAAGGACGTATGACAAAAGATCAACAACATTCCAGAAGTCGTACAGATATCTCTTCATTCTGGAGTAATATCCCCGATGTGACCGGCCCTTGAATTCCAGGCAGCCCTTCAAATAAAGGAAAGTTCTTTTCTTTAAAAAGAGGTTTTCAAAAATAAACAAGAGGCCCACGGCCCTTATAGGTCACCTGAGTATCGTGCAACAACTTTCAAACAATTAAAATTGGTTCATGTTTTAAACCAGAGGCCATGAAATTCACAACTCACAATTTTGAAAGAGGCACCATTGCTCATCATAATTATAAACTTAGTATGCTTACAATATTTACCTAATACCCAGATGTAGATCAGAGTAACAAAGAGAAAATGCACTTCCACTTTATAACCAGTTGTGCACCTCACCCCAAAGGAACCACTGACCCTGGGGCCACATATATCAAAATGTTGCAAATTTTATCATAAAATGGTTGATTAATACTAGAGAGCAGATTTCGAAGCATAAAACCAAGGGGCAAAGGAAAAGATTTTCAAAGAATTAATGCATTTTTACTACATAATCAATAGAGCCCCGCCCTAATATCGGAACCCCTGATCCTGGGGCCATAAAATTCACAATTTTGGAAGAAGCAATCTTTCTCAACATAACTATCAACTTAAGTTAAGCTAATACCCAGAAGCAGAGAAGAAGATTTTCAAAGAATTAATGTATTTTGACTATATGATCGATAGAGCCCTGCCCTAACACCAGAACCCCTGACCCTGGGGCCATAAAATTCAAAATTTTGGAAGAGGCACTCTCGCTCAACATAACTATGTGTTTAGCTAGTTCATTTAATACCCAGAAGCAGAAAAGAAGATTTTCAAAGAATAAATGCATTTTCACTATATGATTAATAGAGCCCCGCCCTAACACCAGAACCCCTGACCCTGGGGCCATAAAATTCACAATTTTGAAAGAGGCACTTTTGCTCAACATAACTATGTACTTAGTTAGTTTACTTAATGCCA
The DNA here is from genome assembly GCA_003671525.1 of Saccostrea glomerata. Classification (NCBI taxonomy): domain Eukaryota; kingdom Metazoa; phylum Mollusca; class Bivalvia; order Ostreida; family Ostreidae; genus Saccostrea; species Saccostrea glomerata. The sequence continues at coordinate 596,964 of PRKT01000217.1, read as the reverse complement.
AAGAGCAGAGAAGAAGATTTTCAAAGAAATAATGCATTTTCACTATATAATCTATATTTTGGTAGATGACTCAATGCTTATTACATTCATGCCAACAGTTTGCCTTCTTGATGTCCAGGAGTAAAGAAGAAGATTTTTTAAGATTGCAATAATTTTGGTGGTTTTGGCCCCACCCCCAGGCCCTAGGGGGGCGGGGACCATAAAATTCACAATTTCTGTTTCCCTTCATCCATATATGCTGTATACCAAATCTGGTTGAAATTGGTTCAGTGGTTTCAGAGAAGAAAATGAAAATGTTCAAATGTTAACACACGACGGACGACGAACGACGACAGACAAAAACAGATAGCAATAGGTCACCTGAGTTATTCAGGTGACCTAAAAATAATTAGCCGAAGAGCAAAAATATATCTTTTTGTAATGTGCTTGTACTGCGAACTTACAAAACAGCTGATAAGTTCTTCTATAAAATCTCCAGCGCCCCAAAAATACACATAGTATTCAAATATCCTGGCTCTGTCCTCTACGTAATATTTTGTACTAATGCTGGTTAGAACAAAGGCGCTGTACATCACCAACATGGTGAAAAACATTATCTAAATAATGAAAATGAGAATATAATATAATTTTACATTCACCTTTTTGAAAGACACATTCAAATTATATCAGTGGCAAATCTGTACTTGTTTTAATCGTGGTGTTAAAGCTTATTCTGCACCTGTAATCTGTCACAGTAATCAGAGATTTAGGCCTATATAATTTTTTGCCATGTCCGTCTATCTGCTTGTCTATTCGTCTGTCTGTCTGCCTGTTTGTCCGCAAATACTTTAACATTGCCCTTAATGTTTTAGTGGGTTGAGCCATGGTTCTCATATTTTACAGGTGTATTCCTGATGAGTGATAAGACCTTTTTTGACCTCTTGTTCTTGGAGTTTGACCCAAACTAACAAAGAAAAATTCGAATATTTACCTTGGTTATAATTTTGAATAGTTGGTGCTACGTCTTTCATACTTTACATGAGTATTCATTGTGACACAAACTTTCACATAATTTAATTAAGTACGTATATTTTTGACCTTGACTTGTAAGTTCGAACCTCTTTAAAGAAAAAAAACACCTAGCAATAAATTCTTAATAGGTGGTACAAGAACTTTTATTTCTCATATATGTACATATAGTTTTAAGACGTTCCTATTCATACAAACAATTTCAACTTTTTGATTTAAACCTTGGAGCTTGACTTGCAAGATAATAATAAACAAATTTAAAACAAGACGGAGAACTCGTTTAAAAACTCATCAATTTACTTACGTAATTATAAACGTATTTTGTCAGAGGTGCTGTGAAGAACTTTCTACGTTTTCGGAATGCAGACTAAAAAAAGAAAATTGTTATTCAGTATCCTTAAAGATCCTTTTTTAAGCCAAAAATAAACATATACATGTATTAGAGAACTTTTACAATCTTTACTTTCAAGAATGGCCAAAGGTCTGGGGCTAGATTGTTGTACCACTGTTTGTTCATGTTTTTCTGGGAACAAGTATGAGCAACTACGTCGTACATAAAATTTTCATAGGCGAAGGTCAGAGGACTGGAATGTATTCCCCATATTGTAGCTTCGTCATCCATTAGATCTATGGCGTGCTGTGTATTTTCTTCATACATGCGATCCATAATGGCAAGGCAGCGTTGTTCAAATAAGCTATCAACATTTAAGACATACATTTAATTTGAACATGATGAAACAGACGACATATTTCTTTTGCAGACAGGTGTATGGATCGATCTTTATTAATTTTCATTTAAAACATTTTTAAAATATCCCATGTAGGAAGGATGTCCAAAAGATGAGGGGTCAGATAGCATATTTTTTTTCTCAGGTAAAGATACTCTAAGACTTTTTTATACAGATCATATTTGATTAAAGGTCATTGATACTCTGACTAGAGAGATGACTCTAAATGTAATCAATATCTATAATTCCTTGATAAATTTGCCAAGTTTAAGTGTCATTTTTGTCTAATTTTGCCCTGTATGCCATGCAATAATTGTATGTATTTTACTTTTAAAATATATTCCTTTTGAAAAATCATTACGGTTCAATCAACATTTCATATGACTCAGCAGAGGGTTTATGAACCTTAAGTATATGAGAATCAGATCCATATGGAATTATTCTCATATATAGACATCATTGTATTCCGTCAAAGGATTTTAAATGAGGACGTTTACTCGGCACTCAGTGTCAATGAGCAGCACCATAGAACAGTTAGGATTCTTAACGATGCCAACCACCGCCGTAACACGGGGACTCAGCTTTAAAGAATTTATCCGTTGGACCAGAAACTTGCACTTCAATCTACCGAAATCGTGTCGTTAAAGCAGTTTCCTCTTTGCATTAAAGAGAATTGGGTCAGTTGCAACGGGTGATCGAACCCAATACCTTCCGAACAAGCAGCAAGCTTTTGTGATGGTACCAAGTATTCAGAAAGTAATAAAGGACAGCTAGCAGATAGAAAGGAGATAAACACCTGAGAGTTTTCGATTTGATATCAAATGATTTTGCAAATATATATCATTCACTACTTCCTTTACTTAAATTCAATTTTTTCAGCACGTACCTTTTCGTACATGAAAGCTTTCTTGGAAAACGTAATAAAATATTTTCTTTTCGATGTTAACGCTTTTACATGATTAGAAATTACTCTTTGTTTATTCAAAATTAATTTCCTACTTAAGTCAAGGAGACCTTAAACTTGTTCTGCTTACTTTGAATGTTCGCATAAATCGTTTGATAAGATTTGTTCCTTCACGTTCCCAGCTTTGTTTGCCAACTTCTTCAGAACAGCACAGCAGACTAAACCTGTTACTAAAAGTAAAAAAAATGTGGTTTTATATTTTGTCTTATAAAGTGTAAATTCTTGGCAAGATTTATCCTTAAAGTACAAGGATAATACAAAGAGTTGATTGTGATGATCAGTATAGAATTGCAGATGAAGGACATTTGTGCAAGATACTCGTTAGGGATCCTTTTCCAACATCTATTTCGATACATGAAATCAGTTTAAATGGTCTGATATAATAAACGGATCTTCAGGTCTTGAAGTTGGATTAAAACTCGAGACGATAGAATCAACTCCTTACCCAGAGCAAACACTTCAACGCGGTCCAATTTCGTGTTTGGAATAATGCGAATAATTTGTTTGTTAAATTTGATATATAAATTGAAAAACTGTACAAGATGTTCTAAGAGTTTAATTTTCGCTGCAATCCCTTGTAATAAAACAAATTTCTATGAATCCCATCTTTGAGAAACCTGATGAAAAAAAATCAATAATCTTTTACGCAAGTGAGTTAAGGCTACAAATGGAGGTTTCTATGCAAAATAATTAATTTAGACCTTTAATTTATCTACATACCGCAAAGAAAATGTTAAGACTTGTTTTCTAATACATTCTTGGTACCCACGATAAGCGATTACCAGTACACATTATGACGTCATATTATGACGTCATCGACCTTTACTACACAAGTTTAAAATAAGAAACATCAATAAAATCGCTTCTGCGCAAGGGCATATCTTACTTTGTTTTACAGAAGCAAGGTATAAAGAAAAGCAGAATATTCCAAAGATTGAAGATATTGGTGCACAAATGTCGACACTGCAATTATTTAGTTACTATTCGTACAGTTTTAAGTTGAAACAGGGTAAAAATGTACAGAACTATGACGTCATAATATGACATCATTATGTGCACTTGCAATAATAGACTGTGGGTACTAAGAATGTATAAGCAAACCAATTTGAACTTTCTCTGTATATAAAATATACAATTTATGCATTTATATTAGCTCATTTGTATAGAAAAACCCATATTTAGCCTTAACTCACTTGCGTACTAACTTTGCTTGAATTGTTTGTTGTTTTGAAGATTTTGGTACCGGTATCTCAAAAATCTTTATCACTTACAGAGATGATTTTCACTTCGTAGCCAGCAGATTTCAGCCAGTTCCTTTCTATTGGCAAATAACGCCCAAAGCAAAATATCAGAGGTATCAGCATTCGTTTCGTCACCTTTATCATCTTTCCCTGTTTCTGTAATATTACATTATACAGTGGACCTTCAGATATCCGGACGCCAGATATCTGGATGCTTCAGTATCCGGACTATTTTTCATTGGAACAGAATTTTTAATTGTTATTCTGTCTTGTTTAACTGGTGATTCAGGTATCCGGACACTTCACATATCCGGACAAATTGACTGGGAACCAAAGCGTCTGGATAAATGATGGTCCACTGTATATGAAGTCATCACTATTCTAATAAACTAAAATATTTTCAGCAAAATCACTTGATTAAGATCTGTTACAAACTTATAAAAGTCTCTAAAAATAATTTTTTAACTCCTATTATATTTAATGTTTTATTTGAGGAAAATGCATATGAGAAAGTTTTCCGAAAAATCAAATTTTCTAAGGGTCAGATTTTTGTGGTTTTATGAAAATATATCGGAAATATGCTTTCAGGGGGGTTTAAAAATGGCGTCAGTGGAGGTGGCCGCTTGAGCAGGAGGTCCGTGCTCTAAAGCCTATAAGTCTGTCCATAGTGGATTATTTGATATGTGACCATTGTATAACTACTGTGTTACCACTTTGGTGTTATTTTCTGCCTTTTTGTGATAAAATTCATGCAGGAAACTTGGATTCGGTATCAAGATCCAGTAGTGCCCAGTACCGTGAGGTGTTCGTGAGTAGTGTTTAACTTCATACATTTAAACATCGGGTAGTGACTGTGCTGTTTATGTTTATATCCTAAGACTGAAAATGCCACCTAAAAAAGCAGTTAATAAAACTGAGGGTAGTGTATCTGAAAGCAGTATCAATTCATCAGAGACCCTAAGTAATGAGTTACAGTCAATTGTGGACGAAATTCGTCAACTGGAGAGTGACCTTGTGACAAGAAAAGACCTAAAAGCAATTGTTGAAAATACTGTAAAAAATGCTGTTTCTGACATAATTGAAAAGAAAATGGAAGAAATCAACGAAGTAATCAAATTAAACAAAGAGTCAATGCAGAAAGTTATTGATATGCAAAACGATACGATCGATAAATTGAATCGAAGGATAGCACAGCTTGAATCAGAATCGGAAGACACAAATTATTTTGCCCGTGAGGCCTATGTTACTGCAAATCGCAACGAACAGTATTCTAGGAAAAACTCCTTCAAGCTTAATGGTGTTTCTCAAACACAGGGAGAAAATGTAATGGAAGATGTCAATCAGGTGATTCAGAAAGAATGTGGCGTGCAGATCCTAGAAAGCGATGTCATCGCAATCCATAGAATCCCGGGTAAACCTAATACACCCAAACCGATTCTAGTTAAACTGAAAAACAACGTCGCGAAGAGTGCAGTTATGTGTAAAAGATCTGTCATTAAGACCAAGACGAACGGAGAAAACTGGCTTTCAGATGACGTTACCAGGCAGAATGCCTTGCTAATCGAACGCCTAAAAAAACATCGCAGTATTGGTAACACATGGTACTTCAACGGTAGTGTCTATGGTGAATTAAAGAGCAATGAAAAGAGGATTAGATTTGAGATCCTGGACAATATCGATAAAAAGATTGAAGAGAGTGAAAAATGAACGGAAAACTATCTACTTTCCACGTTCAGAACTCTTTGAAATAGTACTCGTAGAGACTGTTCCGGTGTATCGTTTGGCTACTACAAATCCTACAATGCAGAACAATATGTGAAATGCTTTCGGGCAGTTTAGGGACTTAACCAGCCATTTTTGAACTGAAAATGAGTTTTTATACGTTTCTTTTGTATTTCTTCTTTCCTATTTTTTCCTCTCTCTTTCTCTCCTTTCTATATCACCGTTTTTCGAAGCACAATGGCTCCACGCTTTAACGGTAATGTTTATTTTATCAGTTAATGATGAACTTAAAAATTTTATCTGTTAACTGTCAGGGTCTAGAGGATATCAACAAACGTCGAGATGTTTTTAATTTTTTAAAAGGATTAAACTATAATATATATTGTTTACAAGACACACACTTCACTCCCAACTCTTAGAATGATGTTAAAAATTTATGGGGTTTTGATTGTTACTTTAGCTCATATTCCTTAAATTCGAGGGGAGTAGCTATCCTTGTTAATAATTACTTTGATATACAGACTTTAAGACAAAAAGGGGATGCTGACGGGAACTATCTCTTTCTAGAATTCAAAACCGAGGAAAAAAAGCTGCTGCTTTGTAATATCTATGGCCCAAATAATGATAACCCAGACTTCTATGAAAACATACAAACTTGTATAGATGATTTTAACTGTGATAATGTAATTGTATGTGGTTATTTCAACCTTGTATTGAACCCGGATATTGATTATTATAATTACAAACATATAAAGAATCCTAACGCAAGGCAAAAGGTTCTCGATTTTATGGGAGATGGGGGTTATATCGATATATACAGACAGTTTCACCCAGACACTCTAATATACACATGGAGGAAAAAAAAACTTTAAAACAAAGTAGGCTCGATTTCTTTCTGATCTCAGAAAACTTATTGCCAAGTGCAATAGGATGTACAATTGAAACATGTTATAGGTCTGATCATTCCATGATTAGTTTATCGTTAGCTTTTAATGATTTTAAAAAAGGTAAAGGTCTTTGGAAATTTAATAATTCGCTTCTTGGTGATGAGAAATTTCGTAATACTATTAATGAAGTCAATAAGAATGTTAAGAAACAGTATGCTGTACCTATATATCTAATGGAAAACTTACAGCAAGTTAAAAATGAAGAATTAGTCTTTACAATAAATGATCAATTGTTCTTAGAAATCCTACTCATGGAAATAAGAGGAAAATGTATTTCCTATTCTTCATACAAAAAGAAACTAACAAAACAAAAAGAAGAAAAACTTGTAGAAGAAATAAAATATCTTGAAGAAACAATACATACTAATGCTGATTATGTTGAACTCTTGGAAGAAAAACATAAGGAATTAGAGGATATAAGAACACAAAAGATGAAGGGTGTTTTGATCAGATCTAGGGCAAGATGGGTAGAAGAAGGGGAAAAACCATCACACTATTTTTGTAACTTAGAGAATAGAAATTTCACAAGCAAGATCATTCCAAAAATAGAAACAGAAAACGGTAACATTATTTATAAGCAGGCAGATATTTTGAATGAAGCAAAAAAATATTATGAATACTTATATAGAGACATAGATAATTCTGTAAACGATATAAATGATCTTGATGATGAATTTAATTTTCCAAATATCGCTAAACTTTCAAAAATAGAGTCCTTGGAGACAGAGGGTAAAATAACATAAAAAGAAGCTTCAGAAAAACTCAACAATATGAAATCAAATAAATCTCCAGGTTAGGATGGCTTTACATCAGAGTTTTTTAAAGGTTTTTGGGAAGTCCATTGGTGTTTTTGTAGTAAGATCTATTAATTATGCCTATGAAAATAAGACTTAAAGTATTACAGAAAGACATGGTATAATAACCTGTATACCAAAAGGTGAAAAACCAAGACAACATCTAAAAAACTGGAGACCCATTTCACTACTGAATACTGTTTATAAAATCGCATCAGGCTCAATTGCTAATAGAATGAAAAAATATCTTGATAAAATTATTCATCGAGATCAAACTGGTTTCACATAAGGAAGAAATATTTCTGAAAATATAAGACATATATGATATCATGCAATTTACAGAAGAAGAAAATATACCTGGACTTTTGCTCCTGGTGGACTTTGAAAAAGCTTTTGACTCCTTGTATTGGTCTTTTATACAGAAATCCCTCAATTTTTTTAATTTTAGCAATTCTATCAGAAAATGGGTTGATATTTTTTACACAAATATTACAGCTTCCATTAATCAAGGAGGAAATTTGTCGAAATCTTTTAACCTACACAGAGGCTGCCGTCAAGGAGACCCTTTGTCCCCATATCTATTTCTTATTTGTGCAGAAATCCTTGCAATCAGCATTCGAAACAATACGGATATAAAGGGGATTCAATTTATGAATACTGAAAAAAAGTTAAGAATGTTCGCAGATGATACTTCTTTAATATTAGACGGAAGTGAAAGATCACTCCAAACAAGTCTCAATACTCTTAAAAGATTTCCGAATATGTCAGGCTTGCATATAAATTACAGTAAAACTCAAGTAGTCTGGATTGGGTCTAAAAAAGGCAGCAATGATACGCTAAGTACAGATCATACATTAGAGTGGGGAAAAGTAACCTTTAAATTATTAGGCATTGACTTTGACACAGATCTAAAAAAAAAGATATTTATGCTTAATTATGAATAAAAAATAAGTAATATAAAAAAATCAATACAACACTGGAACAAAAGAAATTTAACTCCTCTTGGTCGTCTCACGGTTCTAAAAACTCTTTTATTGCCAACATTAAATCATGATTTTGAATCTCTCCCAAGTCCCTCTGAAACTCAAATGAAAGAATTAGAAAATCTATTTTATACATTTGTAATGGGAAGTAATTTTTCAAGCCTAAAAAGAAAAAATTGTGTAATGAATTATTAAGAAGGGGGCTTTAAAATGATTAGTATAAGAGAGTTCATTATGTCCTTAAAATTAGTTTGGATGAAAAAATTGTTACTGCAAGACAATGGGTTAGATTCCTTTTTAGAAATTGACATTAAAAAAATTGCATGTTGTGGGCAAGAGTATGTTGTCAAAAAAATGAATAAGTTAAAAAATATTTTTTGAAAGAACGTGTTACATGCATGGCTAAGCTTTTGTGACAAATCATTACAAAATGACAAACTTACTTCTTTAGAACCATTATTCCACAACAAAAAATTAACCATTAACAACAAGCCATTCTTCTATAAAAGATGGTTTTCTCTTAACATTTTATTTATTAATGACATACTCAATGAAAATGGGACATTTTATGAGTTTAAATGACCTTCATATGAAATATGGGATAAAAACACATTTTCTTGAATATAGTGGCATTAAGGTAGGTCCGTACTTTCAGAATTTTCTGTCAAACTGATAATTTTTCAATTTGATTACCTTGAACAAGTCTTAAACTTACTAAAATACCCATAAAAGACATATCTTTGCAGGTTAATTTTCATACAACATGTCTCAGCGCACATACCTCTAAAAACTCAACAGCCAAAATTGAACATAAAAAAGTGTGATATCATATTTCTCTTAGTTATGCACCAAATCACATCAAATTTATGTTAAAACTTATGAAGATAAAAAATATTCATTTGCCAAGAGAATATTTGAAATCTTTACTGCAAAACATTAACAAATTGGTGTTGAATCTGTCCATGTCTTTCAGAAAAAATCTCAAAATATCTTTATTTTTTTATAATTCTCAAAATCCAAAATGTTTAGATGCCATTTTTTCTTTACAACTATTAAGAATTATATCTAATGTTAACAAAAACAGCTACTTTATTATGGTTGACCAGAGAATTTTAACAAAACAGCCTTTTGAAGACGTATACCCCCATTTTTGGAACATCAATTTTTTCAATTATTCAATGCAAAATTTTTAAAAAGTAAAAATTAAATGGATGATATAGGCTCCAAATCAATAAAAATATATCTCAGGTTAGTTTGCTTAAAAGAAAATTAAAAAGATTTAGGTCCATAAAATCAATTAAGAATTTTGTGTCTGTGTATGTACTAAATGACATATATATCTAATGGACAGAGTGCAAAGTGTTAATTTCCATAAATAATGTATATTAAATGCTTCATATGCACAATAACACTATACATAACAAATATATACTTGCTAAATCACTTTCAATCACCCAAAAAGATTTATATCAATAGAGAAGTGAAAATCAGAATTTTATATTGATATGTAAAATTAGAACCGGATCCGTAAAAGTGTGGGCCTTCCTTAAGGCATCAATATTAGAATGGCTGAGAAAGATAAACAGAGATCAAAATAACTTATCAAAGATAGCTTACCCATATATCCCAGATAATGTATATTCGCTCCTGAATGCCAAAAAATCACATGATTTATATGAAATACTCATTCGACAAAAAATTGAACCGTTGGATATAATCTCTTGGAATACAATATTTGACTTGAGCAATGATGAATGGGAGATAATTTATTAGGGCCCCGCAAGAATTTGCGGGTGCCCTATAGTAATCACTCTGTCTGTCCGTCTGTCTGTCTGTCTGTCTGTCATTCTTCCGTCCACAAATTTTTTTCCTAATAACTTTTATTATAGTTGCTCAATTTCAATCAAATTTGGTATGTTAGTTCAATAGACAGAAAGACATACATGTATTTTGATGCTAAGTTTGTTTCTCTATGTCCCCTGGTTTGGAACTGAGGTGGTGGGTAGATTCCTTAACTTTATATAAGAGTGCATTGGCAAAGAGAGAAAACTGCTGAAAATGTTTCCATTGTAAACTGAATGCTGATATGAGTCCCTTGGGATTAATTAGCTTTCCTCCCGAAGAAAATCCAAAGCATTATCTTTATCTGTCACATTGAGATTAATTACCACCTGTCTGCAAATGAAGTTTGTTTTGAAGTTAAGTCAATTTTGAATGCTATGAACACTCTAAAATGTGGATTTGAATATAAATGTTTATGCTTTATTTCTGTTCAAAACCCTACACAATAGGTTATGATTTCATTGAATTCTAAAAACAAGAAATAGATTTAAGAATATATATATTTTATTTTTACTTTTTTTTCCTTTATGTAAATTGAAGAATATGATTAATTTTTAAGGTAGTTTGATAAAAACCCCATTCTCTCATTAATACTGAAAAAGTTCTTACTGTAACGTTAGAAGAAAATAATGAGAGATGTACAATTACTCCCTAGGGATTAATTATCTAGCCTGCTGCAGAAATTTTAGTAGACTTCTCTTTATCTGTCACTTAAAGATTAATGAAAACCTTTGTCTGCAACTGCTGTTTGTTTTGAAGTTAAGGTCAAGCCCTCATGATATTTGCATTCATTGAAGGCTGGCATTTTATGTAACAGAAGTTTCATTATTGTTTAAATATACATTCAATGTTAAGTTGCTCTTTACTGCCTAATGTAAATACAAGCTAGGATATTATTTACAGGTTTTTAGATATTCAGGAATTATATTAAAATTTTAAGAATATAGTTGCTGTTGCATATTCTTAATATATTTTTGAATCATTCCATAAGCTGCACCCTTATAATTCTACCCCATGGCGGGGCCCTTGCTGACTGTTCAGTTTTCTAGTTTATTCCATTCAAAATTACAAAAAACACCAAACTTTAGTGGTTCCAATTTAGAATAAACCATAAAATACTAGCGACAAATTCCTTCCTACACAAAATTAATAAAACAGATAATAAAACATGTACCTTCTGTAAAATAGAAACTGAAACAATAGAACATTTATTATGGGAATGTGAACATGTTCAATCTCTTTTAGAGAATTTTGCAGATTACTGTTTCAATAAAATTAACACAATATAACTATTTCCAAAAAAGAATTTTTATTAGGCTCTGTGCAGAAAACTGATAAGCTTAAAGATAGTATTGCCTTACAAATTAAACAATATATCTATCTATACAAATGTAAAACAGAAACATCTCCTTATATGGGTTGATATCCTCTATTAAAACAATGTATGAATTACAAAAATATATATCTCATAAAAATAATGAAAAAGAATCTTTTAAAGAAAACTGGAGGCCATTGACTGATTAATTTTCTTAATCATCTCTCTCTCTATTTCTCTGACTCCATCTCTCTCTCTCTCTGCCTCTGTAGTTCTCTCTCTCTCTCTCTCTCTCTCTCTCTCTCTCTCTCTCTCTCAGTTTTCTTTTTGTAAAAAAAGTTTTTCAAAAAGCAATAAATTATAAAAAAAAAAAATATATACATTAAAAACAACGAACATGAACCCTCTGGAAAATTCCTATTTCACAGTAAGCATCGAATTGTTTTTTTTTAAATGCAGTCTCAACGGTGTCTGCCAAAAATGTTTTAACAGATTCGTGCAGTTGTGAGACTACATATTACAAAAAATATTGAATCAATAATAAAATTTATTATTTAGTTCATTGCCCTGTCTACAAATGTGATTTGTGTTGTATACCATCTGTATTATCCCTTAGTTACCCTTAAAATACAACAAAGAAGCAGTGCAATATTTTCTTTTCCAATGTAAACACAAAATTTTATTTGGTCTTGCACGGCATTGAAAATTTGTGACTTAAAGATAAAACGCCTACTCCAATTTTCTGAGCATCTGTACAACTTCGACACGGGACCTCCGTTTATAAAATCTCATTCAAAGGACCGGTCTCCACGTCCCACTGTGGGATTCGAAACCGCGACGTTAGGATTGACTCCTTACTTTAAGCAACACATTTATCATTGCGCCACCGAAGCTCAAAGTTCGAATCCCGGACGCGATTCGCCAAAGTCGATAATAATGGTAAGCAAAGGTTAATTTTTCAAGTGCTCGGAACTAAAGAGTGAAATTTGCGTGTCCTTCGGATGAGACCTTGAAATTCTGGATGCTGTGTTATGATAAACATTTGCTCGATAAAGATCACTCATTACCCAATGGTCTGAATACCGAGAAAAAAGTCAACCTTTAGAGCCCTTCACCGATGTATGACTTCTTTTATATGAGTGAAAAAAATTTCGAATGGAGCGTAAAACAATCCATAAAACCAGTCAATCAATCATTGTCTCTGACGCCCGGTATCTTTGGACATTTAACTTCTCCATATTTGAGTCTAAAAGGGGACACAGAGGAAGTGGAATTGCGTATAAAAAATAGCTACACTTCAATATTATAGAGAAAATGTATTTGTCAATGTTTTTCTCGTAGAAACCCGAAATATGTTTCTGATCAAAAGTAAAATAGAAGGTGCAAAATAGCTTTATGTAACATAGAATGTGTGGCAGTCGTATACAAGAGGAGTTGCGGAGATTGGTACGCCAAGGCGTAAAAGACAAACGAAAGGACGTACAGACAGACGGACGTACAATCAGACCTACGGACATACAGAACACTATACACTATTCACTATATCCTCCAACTTTTCAAGCGAGGGTCGAAATAGATTAGTGAGCTACCGCTGAAGCATAAGAAAACATAAGATATCTGAAACATGATTTGCTTTAAAATGGCAAAATTCTACATTTTACTTTTATTTCAACTTCTAGGTAAAAGAAAAAGAGTAGAACTACTGATCACCTTGTTTTAATCATTTTCTATGGCACGCCAAATTTACACAAATGAGCAAAACATAGTTTCACAGTCGATAAACTAGGTTTATCGGTTGTAAACTATAGTTTACGGACTGTAAACTATAGTTAACAGCATTAATCTATATTTTACATATGTAAACTATAGTTAACGCGATAATCTATGTTTCACAACCGTAAACTATACTTAAGACCGAAATCAATCATTTGCGATTGCAAAACATAGATTATCTGATGAATACAGTTTCACGATTGTAAACTATGGTTTACAACTCTTAACTATAGTTAACGATCGTAAATTATAGTTTACAGACGTGAATCTATGTTTATCAACAAAATATATTGTTAACGTTTTATTACAGACACATAGACTTAGATTAGCATTTGTAAACTATAGTTAACAACCGTTAAATATAGTTTTACAGATGAAAACTATACTTAAAAAATTGTAAACTTAAGTTCACGGTTTGTAAACTATAGTTTTCAGTCGATAAACCTAGTTTATCAATTGTGAAACTTTGTTCAGGACGCCAAATTCACAAAATGAGTTAATCAAAGTTTCACAGTCAATAAACTAGGTTTATCGGTTGTAAACTATAGTATACAGACTGTTAACTATACTTAACAACGTTAATCTATATCTTACATTTGTAAACCGTAGTAAACGCTATAATCTACGTTTCAGAACCGTAAACTATACTTAACACCAAAAACAATCATTTGCGATTGCAAAACAAAGAATATCTGATATCACGATTTGTAAACTATGGTTTACAACTCTTAACTATAGTTAACGATCGTAAATTATAGTTTACAGACGTGAATCTATGTTTATCAACAAAATATATTGTTAACGTTTTATTACAGACACATAGACTTAGATTAGCATTTGTAAACTATAGTTAACAACCGTTAAATATAGTTTTTATTGATGAAAACTATACTTAAAAAATTGTAAACTTAAGTTCACGGTTTGTAAACTATAGTTTACAGTCGATAAACCTAGTTTATCAATTGTGAAACTTTGTACAGGACGCCAAATTCACAAAATGAGCTAATCATAGTTTCACAGTCGATAAACTAGGTTTATCGGTTGTAAACTATAGTATACAGACTGTTAACTATACTTAACAATGTTAATCTATATTTTACATTTGTAAACCATAGTTAACGCTATAATCTACGTTTCAGAACCGTAAACTATACTTAACACAAAAAACAATCAGTTGCGATTGTAAAACATAGATTATCTGGTATCACGATTTGTAAACTATGGTTTACAACTCTTAACTATAGTTAACGATCGTAAATTATAGTTTACAGACGTGAATCTATGTTTATCAACAAAATATATTGTTAATGTTTTATTCAGAGAGATAAACTTAGACAGCATTCTAAAACATAGTTAACAACCATAAATATAGTTTTACAGATGAAAACTATACTTTACAATTTTTGACTATAGTTTACGGTTTGTAAACTATAGTTTACAGTTGATAAACCAAGTTTATCAATTGTGAAACTAGGTTTAGCTCATATTTGTGAATTTGGCGTGGCATACATTCCACTATGGTTCTGTTTTGTTGAATTTGAAACCTAAAGTTATAGGCTTACCCTTTGTGCGTACAATAAGTACCTTTATATCTTAGTAGTTTCCGGCATAACCCTTTTGCAGAATCGGGAACTTTTGTATGAAGTTTTTCTCTCCTGACGTTGTATTTTGTTATTTTGCCCACGTCCTTGGTTTCCTTGAGCTTTTTAATGTAGGATCTATGTTTGTGACAAAGCTTCTTTGCATGGTCTCCTTCGACTTGCTAGATTAAAAACATCCAAAAGAAGTTACTTTCTTAATTTAACGACACATCCTGTATTAAGCAGGTTGGGAAGAAACGTTTATTCCGCTATATATAATAGTGGTATATTACTATTCTAGAGAGATTCCGCTGTATTTATTGCCGTATTTTTGTCCTCGATTTCTTTTGTATGCTGTTTATGGCTAAAGTCATGGTGTGTATAAAATAGTACAAAAATTGGCACCCTTACATGTTATGAATTTTATATAATTTTCTGCCGATGCGTTTAATAATACAAACACATCCTTTAATCGGAAGTTAAACTTTTTAGCATTGCAACGAGTAGCTTCAAGAAAGGTTTTCAAGAAAATCAATCATAAAGTAACCTATTAAACTTTAAAATGTTCAGTACAATTTTATTCCAAATGCTTTTTTAACTGGAAGCAAAATTTAAATATAAAGAAAATTGGCCACGTATTGTCAATATAATTGAATATAACATATGTATATAATACAATACAATCAGCATACCTTCAGTATCCATTGCATGTGGAGACAGTCATCTTCTTTAAATTTACAGTCCTTGCAGGATACAGTCTAAATATTTACAAGTACTATATTGTAAAAATTTGATTATTCTGCAGCAGTATTTTTTACATCTATTTGTTTTACAGTTAATTTTTTTTAAAATGAACAAGAGATCTGTGTAAAACACTTATGCCCCCAACCCCGAATTGGAATTGTTCAAAGTCAAAGGGGCATAACTCTGTCAAAAATGGCTCAATTGTATCTAAATCTTAAATTAGTCTAGATATGAGTATAATTAATCGATATACCAAATTTTATTTAAATAATTTGATAAAGAGAATCTATATAATCAAACTGGAAGTCGCTCTGTTGCTCTAGCCATGTAAGTGCCAAATCCAAATGGTGAATTTTGATTAAACATAGGTGACTATTTGTGTTTTTAAGCATCCGATACGAACGATTTAAAAGCCAGAAGTCCCATCCTCATGAAGCAACAAATAATATCTATGCAAAACGCATGCACACTGTTGACTTGTTGATATAATCACTAAAGCTCAATAGTTCATAAAATTACATTGTATATACATTCGAGGGTTTACGCGAATTATTTCATATACAATTCAAGCAAAGTTTTTTTTTTTTTTTTTTTGCATTCTCGTTGTAAATGATTTTTTTGTTCATTTGACAAAATACCGGTATTTTAGGCCTGTGATGTCATAATTTATGCATATAAAACAGCATTTAAAGGGTGGTGAAAATCGGTCATCGTTGCACGACATTTTACCAATATCCGTGTAAATGAAACTTTATTTGTTAGTGGCTATACAAAAATAAAATGTCACAAAATATACCTATATAAATAAAATATAATTTGGTGTTATCGTATTTAAAATTTCACTTTTTTGACACCGTAAATGACAAATATATGACGATATGTGCCAGTATTCCGACAGCCCGGTAATCCGACGGTCCGATAGAAATATTTGAAGCGGTATTTTGTCTGAAATGCTCTCTCTCTCTCTCTCTCTCTCTCTCTCTCTCTCTGTGTGTGTGTGTGTGTGCGAGGGTGTGTGTGTGTGCGAGGGTGTATGTGTGTGTATGAGGGTGTGTGGGTGTGTGTGTGCGAGAGGGTGTGTGTGTATGAGGGTGTGTGTGTGTGTGTGGATAACATACACGTCATTACCTGTTCGTACAGTTCTGGCAAGTGTTCAAGTCTCAATTTAACTCCTTGATCCAGTAAGACTCTTACAAAATCACATCTATTAGCTTTAAGTGCTTCGAATAATAGAATCTACAATAAAAAATTGTATGATATAAAAGGACGTAATGAAATATTATTTATGGGGTATACATGAGGTGGGATCAGATGACTATAAAGAGAAAGCATATCCTACGTGTTGACCAGACGAACCTTCCAATGTATTGATTTGGCAGAAGGAACATTCCTAGTTGAATTTAGTTTAAAATTAAAGCCTTAAAATTCCTAAATCAACCCAATTTTAAGCATTGTATTTGTTTCCATCGCCACTGTTATTGAAACAATGAATAACAAAACAGGCAAGGGGCTCCAGATTGAAAAATTAAATTAAGGTAACATCTAGCATAATATGAAAAAAGAAAATGGCAAAATAACTTTGCTCTCTAGTTCTTTAATTAATACTAATTTAAATAGTCAGGAATCAATGAAAACATTGTTTCCAAACGCCCTTCTTCCAGGTCAATCGGATGATTAATTTTTAAACAAATACATTTTAGAACTATTTTAAAAAAATATATATGAAGAATATTAACCAAAAGTTGAGTCCCCCTCCAAAAAACGGTCGTATAGACTATAACAGCAGAACTTTGATGGTGTTTGGTTTGAAGGAGTTCATTGACAAACCTGTGTTTTAACTTTCTCGTAATAACGAGATAGACGGTAGAGCCCTCCTTGATCAGGAGGTGTTTGAATCGTGACCGCGATTGACTCATGAATTCATTAACTAAAGTCGATAAAATGAGAAGCAACTATTTTTTGCCATGCGCTCGACACGTAAATTGAAAGTTGCATCCTTCCGATTAGCCCATAAAAACATAGGTCCTCTTTCACAACAGGCGTTAACAAGATAAAGATTCCTGACTGCTCAATGGCCCTGAATGCAGAGTAAAAGTGGAAGTTTGAAGGCCTTCACCGGTATATGTCAACGTCTCAAAATCATTAAAAAAAATTCTCGAATGGGACGTTAAACAACATGAAATCGATCAATCACTTGTCTGTCTTGGTTTTAAAAACATGTTCTGAGCATGCAAACATGATTATTTGTGTGGCATGGAAATCTTTAAAACAGTACATGTATATACATGTATCAGATCCTAAAGTAAAGTACATGTAATTAAAATCATCCAATCAGATTCAGATAATTATATTCCATATCTAAAATTTTCACAAAAATATTGACTAATCCGCGTGCACATTTTTCGACGTTTGCGGATATGCTCAATATTAAACCACACATAAAAGAGATATTTTTATGCGTGAACTTAGTCCCCAGATAAAAACTTTTTGAAAAAGTGCGTATTTTTTGTTCAAATTGCTTTGTAAGGCCAAAAAAGAATAGTCTTGTTCCAGTTACCAGCCTAAAAAAGGGTAGGTCTGTAGGGAAATTTTTTTTTTATTATTTAATTTGGTCCAAGGTTAAGAGATTGATGAATCAAATAAGTCAACATAGTACTCATTCTGCTCGAGGGAGAAGTCATGAATGTTACCCTCCATGCAATATCTCTATCATTTATATTGCCTATTTAACTCAGAATGATGATGATATAAATATTTCACACTGAACATGTTAAGGTAGGCCCATTCTTTTGCGGATCCGGTTTTAATTTTACACATCAATATAAAATTATGATTTTCACTTTTCTATTGAAATAAAATCTTTTTGGGTCATAGAAAATAATTTAGCAAGTAAATATCTGTTTATTATAGTGTTATTGTGCAAACAAAGCATTTAATATACCTTATTTATGGAAATTAACACTTTGCACTCTGTCCATAGGATCTGTATATCATTTGGTACATACACAGACACAAAATTCTTACTTGCTTTTATGGACCGTAAGCCTTTTAATTTTTTTTAGAGCAAACTAACTGGAGATCTATTTGTATTGTTTTTAAGTCTATATCATCCATTTAATTTTTACTTTTTAAAAAAAATTGCAATAAACAATTGAAAAAATTGATATTCGAAAAATGGGGGTTTAAGTCTTCAATAGACTGTTTTATTAAGATTCTCCGGTCAATCATAATAAAGTATGTGTTATTCTTAACTTTAGGTATAATTCTTTATAGTTTTAAAGAAAAAATGGTATCTAAACAGTTTGGATTTTGAGAATTATAAAAAATAAAGATATTTGAGATTTTTTGGGGATAAGACATGGACAGATTCAACGTCAATTTGTTAATGTTTTGCAATAAAGATTTCAGATATTCTCTTGGCAAATGAAAACGTTTGATTTTCATAAGTTTTAAAATAAATATGATGTAATTTAGTGCATAACTAAATAAATTATATCACACTACTTTATGTTCCATTTTGGCTGTTCAGTTTTTCGAGGTATGTGCTCTGAGACATGTTGTATTAAAATTAACCTGCAAAGATATGTCTTTTATGGGTGCTTTAGTTAGTTTAAGACTTATTCAAATTCCAAAATTGTCAGTTTGACACAAAATTCTGAAAGTATGGACCAAACTTAAACCTGAAAAAGTATTAGATAAGTACATGTAAGTTCAAGATTTCATACATGCCCACACTGTTGGAACATCCCATATTCTTGTAATATTTGGTACCCGAAGTAAAAATACAGAGGTAATGATGCAGGTGACGTGTACTTTGGATTTAAAACATAAACTCTAGATTCCTCTTTATAGTCTTCAAGAAGTTGTCTTATAACATTCTCTGCAGGGCCGACCGAATTCCCACGAAAAAGATTCCGAGCAAGAGAAGATCCTGTATTAGCTTGACCATTTGTTTGTTTTCCTTGAGTGTATGTTTTAGAATCATCATACTTTTCATTTTTTGACGCATCTAAAATGGAAAAAAAGAGATCAGATAAAAAGAATCACTTAAAAAATAGATATACTTATTTTTTTCTTTTAAGGAGGCTGAAGGTCATTAAATTATCCACCAGATATAACTTAAATTTTAAGATATATCTTAAGCTGTCAACTATTATTTGGCAAAGAAATTTTTTTTAATTAGTTTTCAAATTTGATCATTTTTCTATGTTTTCATAAGGAGCTCTTCTTTTTAAGGAGATAAATATAGTTTAAAATTGACCACAACTCCCAGCCCCTTTAAGGCTCGAATTTGTGTTGTTGGTTAACGCCCCTTCGGACAATTTCTGTCTTACACCTAGTATCAAATGAACGTAAAGATCTAGTAATAAATGAATAGGAGAAATGTGAAAAACTAACTACTCACCTGAGTCCAATAACTCAGAGTGAAAAAAAGATAAGATTGCATTATCAATATGTACTAGACCTTTCTGATGAAGAATCTAATAATATAATTTTTGTTTGTAAGGCTTATCATAACTTAGAGAAATTGTAATTGAATTCGATATAATGATTTCATTAAATCTCTGTAAAAGGTTGTATCAATTAAGAACCCTCTATACACTCATGAAAAATATTTTTTGGCTTTTGAGAAAATATTTGATATAAAGGAGGATATTCTAAAATTAAATTTATCATTTTTATCATAGGAAGCGTGACTTTTTTATCCAGGAAAAATTCTAAAACACAATGAAGTAATAATGCAGAAAAATTGCTTTTTCTTACTCAAATAAAAAAAATACAGGCAAATGAAGGTATTAATTACTTTATCTTGGTCTAACATTATGTTTAGAATTCATGGATTAAATTTCAAATTATGTCATACAGTACAGATTCCCATTTATTCTATTTTATGTCGAATGGTGGTCAGGCTAAGTACCCAAAAGTACCCTGAAATTAGTGTTTAGTGTAGAGAGGGTCCATAATTGAAGAAAAAAATGTTGTATGCTTGATATAATAGTCTTGGTTATGTTAATTTTTTATCTATAATTACATAAATGTTCTTTGGAATGTTTTAAGTATCTTAGCCTAATTTACATCTTTCCAAATATTTTTACTGATAAAAAGAAGAATATCTTCATCACTTGTCATTAAGATGTGATGAATTTTTACAGAAATTGGTGAGGCATTGCTTTATAAATGTAATATAAAAAAACATATTTGCAAATTAGATAAGTACATTAAATTTACCTTTATGCTCACTATCCGCTGTTATAATTTTTTCCATGGCCCAACCGCTGACAACGGCCTCTCCAACAATGGTTGACAACATGAGAGGATCATCAGTGTTTACATCAAAAACTCCTATCTATAATAAATCATTATCATAAAATAAGTCATCAATAATATATATATATATAGCCTTTCTATAAGAGTTATCATTTTTACTTATCACAGGAAAAATTGTAATGATAAAAACTCAAATAAAACTATTCGTTGAAAAGTATCATATAAATAAAACCTGGATTTCCTAAAAAAGTTCTTATCGTAAATGATTAAAGGCATTATGAGCATCCCCTGCCCACCGGGCACATCCGTTCAGTGCTCCTTGTCATGATCAAGAAATAATGAGAAATTCTTACCAGATCTTGCTTTGCTTTGATCACTTTAAGAGATGCTTCTAACGTCTTGTAATTACAGTTGTCGAACCTGATACCAAACAATAAGCTTGCCTTCTTCCTCAGTAAATCATTGCTATTTAGAAGTAGAGAGAGGGGATATTTTTATCAACATTGAAAATATGTCTCTTCTTTCATCTTCTTTTGTTAAAGAACGTTGTAGCATAAATTTGTAACATCTATGCTTGCATTTCCTTGTTTTGTTACCATTTTAGATGGGCATTAGTTTTGATTCAACATAGCTAGCAATCGATTGCATTTTTTTCAGATGAATATGATGCATGTTATTATTTTCTTTTTTCCGAGTTCACTGATGTAAAAGGAATCCCTACAGAATATTTCACAATAATCATATTGCATACCATTGTTTTATCACTTTCCAGTCGCAACAAGTTGCCTTAATTTTATCAATAAACAACA
Organism: Saccostrea glomerata; assembly: GCA_003671525.1. Taxonomy (NCBI): domain Eukaryota; kingdom Metazoa; phylum Mollusca; class Bivalvia; order Ostreida; family Ostreidae; genus Saccostrea; species Saccostrea glomerata. Next base: position 575,246 of record PRKT01000217.1, on the reverse strand, counting down.
TGGTTTTCCATTATAACAAGATATTCCAATGGTATAACAAGGTCTAATTATATTGAGTTTTTTATAGAATTCCTTTTCACATCAGTGAACTCTTGTTTGCTGAAATCTTCCATCAAAAACTTCATCAAAAAATAACATCCCAAAAGAATTTATTTACTTCTCCAGGTAATCTAGTATCAAATCGGCAGCTTTCCCAGATCCTTTTATTATGACCACTGGTAGTTTACTTTCCAGTGCCCTTGCTGTATGTGCAACAGTTTCGATGTCCCCCTCACAAACTATGATCGCTATTGGAACAGGCATTTCTGGAAAAAAAGAAATCTTGCTCATAATAACACTTTAATATAGATAAGATTTTCTGCGTTTGTTAGCTGTGTTCTCTTAATTTTTTTTTAAATTAATTACATACGTATTTACCTATCCATGGAACATACTTTTTGTTCACACAATTATTAATCTCGAACTACAAACATACTAAAGTCAATTTTCTGACTGAAGAAGGAAACTTTTCGTGTTGAAACAAATTCTTCAAACTTTGATAGGAAATCATCTCCGCTGTCCAAATTTATTGGGTAGTCTTTTTTCTTCTCATCTGCATATATCGTCTGAATTTCTTCTCGAGACTATGAATATATAAACAATAAAATTCAGGCTAATGTTGTAGTTAGTTTTATAGATAAAAAGGTAATGGATTAAATGTATATTCTAAACTATACAAGCATAAATTTTCCGTATGTAATGTTTGCATTACCCGATAAATATAAGCCACATAAAACGCAAACCTCCTTATGCTTAGAAATAATTGCATCTTAATATGGCAATTATATGAATGAATGACGTTTAAAGATTGATTGATTGTATGTTGTGTTAGGTTCCATAAGTGTACCGTAAAAGCGTTTTTATTTCAGTGATTGCAATTTGTCCAAGGCAATTTAATTCCTGAAATGATGCAAACCTATTTCTTAAAGATTTACAATACACTGGGTGACATTACTCATGCAATGTAAATAAAATGTTTTACATAACGTTAAATTTGACGTTGAGTATGATATCTCAAAATAAATAGGTGTATATTTTTCCTCCCCTTAACTGAGTTCTTCCTTTTGTTTTCTGAACAATTTGTTTTTCCCAACCAGAAGTCTCTGTCGAAACTGTACTTCTACTGGTTTGTTCTTATAATAAAGGAAGAGAAAACTAGCAGTTAGGACCTTAAACTTCACAAAAGCAACACAAAAGACTACAACTTTAGTAGTAACTATTAATAAATTTTACAGAATTTTCAATTTAAATTACTAGGGCAACATCAATCATCAAAATCAAAAACACAAATCTGATAATTATGTATCTCAGTGTTGTCTACTTGCATGCCAAATTATATCATATTCAGACTCAAACTGTATTTGGAGCAGCATTTTGAAATTTTTTCACAAAAATTTCTATTTTTGGAAACCACGGCAACACCGTTCATGGAAATCCAAAACAGATACACAGAATTATGTATCTTAGTGCAGTCTACTGTTGTGCTAAGTTATATTGAAATCTAACCAAAACTGTTGGAGAAGTAGCATTTTGAATGTAATTCACAGACACCGTTCATCGAAATCAAAAACTGATTAACAGAATTATGTATCTTATTATAGTCTACTTGTGTGCCAAGTCATATTGAAATCAGACTAAAACTGTAGGAGGAGTAGCTTTTTGAATGTTTTTCACAAAAATTTCTATTTTAAGTAACCACGGCAACACCGTTCATCGAAATCCAAAACTGATATACAGAGTTATGTATCTTAGTACAGTCTACTTGTGTGCCAAGTTATATTGAAATCAGACCAAAACTGTAGGAGGAGTAGCTTTTTGAATGTTTTTCACAAAAATTTCTATTTTCAGTAACCACGGCAACACCGTTCATCGAAATCAAAAACCGACACAGAGAACTAAAGGTGGACTTATTCATTATCTCCATTTTATTTATTGGTCGTAAATATTCAATATTGCAAAACCTACTATATAAAATGAAATAAGGTATTTTGAACTGCTTTTTGGTTCATTGTAATGTTTTTTGTATATCATTCAACAGTTTAAACTATTTACCCGTTTACAGAATGAATTGTTAGAGGGCTTAAGGTATTCAATGTATAACGACCATATTTTATACCTAATAAATGAATGGTCCGATATTTTTAATCATGGTAGCATTTTGAAGATGTTATCAAATAAAAATGCTCCACCAAAGAAATTTTCAAAAATTTGATTATTGTCCAATTAATTTCACCTTAATTTTTACATTGAACTCTATGGACAGCACATGTTTTTAAAAGATATTGTAAAAAGTAATTTGATTTTCAAACAAATCTCTTGGTGAATATATGCATAAACTCCGTCCTTATTAAATTATGAAATGAAATAAATGAATTACCACAGAAATTTTGAGAAATCGAAAATTTTCTTTTTTTTTATCAAAAGCAGATAACTCTTCAAAAACTTTAAATGTGCTAAATGACCGTCTCCTTACATGGTATCAGTCCTGTGAATTTGGTTCATGTCACTTTTATCGTGTTTTTTTTTGTGTGTGTTTTTAACTTGTTTAAAATTATTTAAAATCGTTCAAAATCCCTTCATTATACATTGAATACCTTAATTGATCCAATAGGACATAATATTTAAACGAACGTACTCTATACGTATGATATTGAATTATGTATAAACTGAAGGATGTTTTTTTTTGTGCAGTCGTTCTTTCTATCTGTTTCTTTATGTTGTTGTTGCTTTTTTTCTATGTTGGTTCTGTCAAAGTCAACATTTTGACAAACCTTTATAAGATTCATATGTTGATAAAATTAAGCATATTATATATATATAAATCAATTTATTTTTTTTGCAACAATTTTGTTTTAAGTAAACAAATGAATAATAATTGAGAAGGTAAAATTCAATGTATGAATTTATTAAAGTGATGATGTATTCAAAGTTACACAAACCTTTTTGGCAGAGATGCTGATTAGTTTAATATGACGTTTTTTCTTGTTAAATTTCACACTGCTGCTTTCTTTTCCAAACTCCATATCTCCATAGTTTGCGTAGGCTTCACGTATGATAGATGACACGCCGTAATCATGTCCTCGATAAAGAATCCAGGACTCTGTTGGATAGTATTGATTATGTAACTGATAAACTGATTGACGAAAAACTTAATTGTACAGTGGCTGCAAAGTTATTGTTGACAACTTACACGAACGATTCCGCATGATTAACGCACGATTAAACCTGTTACACGAACGATCCTTCACGCAAACGATTCTACACGTTACGCGATCTTACACGATTGCTAACGCAAACGCGCGATTCTTCACTCAAAATAGTTCAAAATATTTAGGAATTGATATTTTAGAAACGAAATACGGCTAAATACTAATTTAAGATTTCAAAACAATTATCAATATTATTTCATAGACTTTGAAAAAAACCCGGTAATTGATATTTCTGTAACTAAATAAATGTAAGACTTAATTTTTTAGATTATAAATAATTATGTAGGTAATTCTCCGACCTAAGAAAACGGATTTTTTTTGTTCTTTCAGAAGATGTACGTGTATGTGGGTCTTATAATTTGTTTGAATTGGATTTCTTGATATGCAGAAAGGGGGGTCTGATTGAAAAGAAAATGGCAGCATGGAATGACTGAAAACAAATTATATCCGTATATTTCCATTGATTCAATGTTTTTCTAAAAATGAACTTGCCAATTATTTAACTTTGTTTTAGTTGCAGAAATTAAAAAATTAATTAAAAGTAAGGTCCAGAGATAAATACAGACAATCAAAACCCCCAAAAATCATGTCGTGTGCATGATATTCATCGACTAAATATTAATGTAAGAATTGAGAAATTTTTATATTGTTGTAAAAAATATTGTTTTTTGATGTATTGATTTTAAAAATATCTTTATCACAATTAGCGGTAAACAAGAATAAAAATCAGATTTAAAAAAAACCGTAAAAGATCTATGTACGGTTTATCACAATATTGATCGCGCTATTTGACGAGAACTTAATGTTGTACGACTTACTATATTGCTTGTTTACGAGCAATAATAAGTTCGTTCTGCATTCAATTATGTAAATTGCGCTTCTTTCATTTATTTGCATATAAATAAATTAATTAAAAGAAGAGAAATGCTTATTTGCTTATTTTACAAATAACATTCCGATAAAAACTTACAAAATGAAATTAACGCGATTCTAAACGCACGATCTTGCGTGATTAAAACCGCAAACGATTGAGTCTGATACACGCACGATCTCGCACGTTACACGAACGATCACACACGATGCACGTACGATTCTACACGATTAGTTTGTCAACAATACCGTTGCAGCCACTGTAAGTCATTCAAACTTGATACACTTAAGTTTCTTAATTTTTTATATTTGTAACGTAAAACTTCGTCATGAATATGTAAAACAATCCAAAATGTAAATGATATTCAACAGCTTTGATGGAATGTAAATTGCTTAAAAATAATTCAATTTTAATTGGAACATGTCATGTGATTGGGTAAAAGATTTTATCTATTTCGTTCGTACATGTATAACTTGCCTACTTCACAATGAGATTCGTCAAAAACGTATTACTCCGCTTGACGGTAATTTTGAAAATAATGCTCAATTTGAAGACTTATTTTAGAGGAAAAATTCTCTTATTGTCTACACTGAATTTAAAGTATAAGGAAAGACATTTATTTCAACTTATGTTATACGATATAACAAAACGTGGGGCAGTTTACACTTTTGTATAAACCGCTTCGAGGTTTATAAGCGTAAACTTCTCCAAGTTATGATATCTCATAACATAAGTTGAAATAAGTGTCATTCCTTAAATGTTCAGTTGATCTAATGCTGAATTTGTCCACTGACTCTGTTAAATAGTTATATGCTGACTGACGTTTTTCATACTATTGATCATTATTTATACACTGCATTCACGACGGATTTTTCCATTATATTCCGATCATGACAAGGAGCACACGTGGGTGTGGTCGGTCAGCAGGGGATGCTCACTCCTCCATGTCTCTGATGTTTTAGAGGTCCATGTTTGCTCTACTCCAATCTTGTATTGTTTTATGGATTTTGATATTGAATACTGTTCGTTATCTCTATATTCTTCAATAAAAAACATCTGTGTAAGTTCAGAAGAGATTTCATTACTATAAAATTAATAAAGCAAATGTTTATCATTCGTGTGTGGAAATGTTTACTAGAATATTTAAGTATCTTCTCGTAATTATTAGGTTGTGTTCTTTATCATACAAAAGATTGGAAACGCCGTCACAAAGACTTTAATGCTAATTAAAGGTTGTAGATTGATTTAAAGAATTGTAAAAAAAATATATATATATAGGCAAATGCCTATATTTGTTGAAATATAGGTTTATATTTTACTGTCAGTATTGGTCAGTTAATAAAGTATATAAACGAATATGTTTGATGACACGTTTTTTGTGTATTAAATGAGTGCACTGCATTTAATCACGAGGTATATATGCCCTTAACTGATTAAACTCCTTTTTAAAAATCCCGTAAGAAGACTTTCACGGCAAAGGGCAAAGGTTTAGAAATTAGAAAAACAAAGGAAGTCTTATTTATTTTATGCAACATTTACACTATTCAGAGGCATTTTCTCAATACATGTAAATACTTATTTTAAAACGTAGACATGCTTTATAAAATATATAAAAGCCTTTTTTTGAGTGACTTCGGACGAATCTAGCATATATTCCAACCCCCTTCCCATCTTAATAAAAATTATTTTGTATAACAACAACAAACAGGACGTGTTGTGCTTATTATGATTCTTAAAATACGTTTAGTATGATAAGCGTATGTTAATAATCATGACAAGTAGTATTGCATACATAATATCTACTACCTCCTCCGCTTTTAGCCGCTTCAATTAGAGCTGTTTGAAAAACAGTTTTAGCCCAGGGTTTAGGGACGAAGCTGTCTGAATCCCCGATCACGGAGAACACCATTGTAGGTATGCTGCCAACATTTTTCGTGATTGTATCCCATGTGGTTTGTACGTGTTCCTCATAATAAAAAAAATCAGAGTGAAATTTAATTTAAATAGTCTCAAACTTTCATTCTGATAATGTCAAAACCAAATATAAATGCAGATAGATATATATGAGGGTTGCTCAAAAAGTAGTAGACAGGGAAAACATGCTTTTTTATTTGCTAAATTTAACAATGCCATAACAAAACCAACTATTTTTAAAAATACAACAAAATCGGTTGATTTGCTATTTTATCCCCTAAAAAAGTAAAACTACATTAAAAATACTACAGCAGGCTCTTTTATCGTTAGTTAAATTCCACATAACAAGTTACAGTCATGTCACTGATCGCCATGCACTTGTCGACTTGACATCATTTCGTAAACATGAAGCAGTTTATATGCAGTGACAGACAACTAAAGAAATATTTTCTGAACGAACAATATATTCCATAAATTTAAAAAAATACTATTTACAGATATGTTATAGGCCATTGATTTGGATTCAATTTCTTCACAATTTCATTAATATATTTTCCCTATCTTTCCTACTAGCTGAAACCGCCCCCCCCCCTCCCCCCTCTTTGGAAACAAAAATCTGGACCTGCGCTTTGTTTTACTATCTTATACATTATATACTACAGGTGCTCATTGGCATTTTCTCTTTATAAGGTAGAAACTTTATTTTAATATAGTTTGAGCTATATTATTGCTTATTATTCTTAAGATGATCTGCTTCCATTTACGTCAAGGATAAGAGAATGAATGTACACAATTAACTATAATTTTCATATATTTGTCAGCATTTTAGAATATTGAAGTTTTGTTTTCATCCCATATGTACATATGGGCATAAACGGTATAAATCTTTTTTAAAAAAAATACTACATGTAGAACACCCATCAAAGAACACATTAAAATATTTAAAAGTCAAAAGGTCTAAACAAATAAATATGGCCATTCATCGACTTATTTTTTTATAAAACATTTGCACAGCTTACCAAGATATATTCATAAACTCACTGTGTTACCAATTTCTTTTACATTTATTTCCATGTCCATTCATGATAAACAGTCGCCTCGATTTTCTTTTTTAAATCGGGTTCGATGCCAACTGACTTTCTAGAACTTTCAACAAATAGCGAGATCGGACATAAACGGAATGCTAAGGATTTGCACATTTTGTTTTTTAATCAATGATCAGAGCTTATTTCTTATATATCACTTAAAACTTAACTTTTACTTTTTAATGCCCGTGCACTAGGGATATTTATAGGTGACCTAAATACTGCAAGTAAATGTGCTAAAATCACGTGTCTGCCACATCACGTGACAAGTCTAAATATAAAATCTCATCGTCCTCAATATGTAGTTATTAACCATAATTACAATTTTCAGCTATAAATAATCAACTAAAAATAATAGCCATCATGAATTTATTTTTAATCACAAATTTTTTTCGATACTTCAAGTGTGCACTTTAAAGCCGCTTCATCCGAAACAAGCACATATTATCCTAGACAATAAAAGTATGTCATTACATAGATAATATATAAAAATTAATTACAAGATTGATTTAATAGTTTATTACAACAATCCTTACATGGAAAACATAAACCAAAAATCTTGTTGACAAACAACAGTTCTTGACGGTTAGTTAAGATCTGTTTTGAAGTCACCTTTGAAAAAAATACTTTTATCGGTTATATCTGATTATGAAGAGAATTCAAACCCAAGTATTTTTTTGTCCATTAGTAGAATCCTAAGTCATGATATATATTTTAACAATTAAGAAATTTACTGAATATAATCCATAGTAATTCTTATATCAATATATCAATATGCATATTTACAGAATAAAGGAAAATCAGATATTTTTAAAGATTTTGTAAAAAGGGAGTTTAGTAACGAGGGCTAGAACATATTGCCCGTGTACACTTCGTTGTTGGAAAAAATGCTCGGGTTTGTTCTTTATGAGTTATACATGTAAGCGATAAATTTAACTTTTCGAAGGTGATTTCACGCAATGTAAACAAAGGATTATTTTTTGTGTAACCTAACAAAAATTATTTTTTTAACTTTTGAAATTTGATATCTTTAAAAAGAAAAAGACTTTTGGGATATAATTTGACAAAAGTTGAAATAATTTATGGACAATTATTTTTCAAGAAGAAAAACGAATATATTTTTTAGCGATTAGAATCAGACCAAGTGGCTTTAACTGTACTGCGTTCTGTATATTTTTTTCCGTCTCCAATGTATATAAACCAAATCAATTTAATACATCCCCGTGCGCCGGTTACGTGTTTGATGTCATTTTCATCAAACTCAATTCTAACGCTATTTAAATGAAAATTTGACATGTTATTAAGATTGTAATTTTTTATGTCACTGATTTAAATAAGTTCAATAATTTATATAGTACCAAAGAAATAAAACCAAATGAAATAGTGATACATGCGTAAATTATGCCGAATTTCGTTCGTGCATCAATAGATCATATCCGACTTCATATAAATCATCCAAATTTCATTAAAATGAAAGATATATACACAACCGTATTTAACAATAAACCATAAAAATGAAAACTTAATATATAAGGTGTATGCATATTTCGGTAAGAATTGTTAAGAAAATTGTAAGAATTGTTTTTAATTTTTTTTACAACCCTCCTACATATTTTAGAGCTTAACAAATACTCTTACAGATATTTTACCTCTCTTGTTGACGAACTCATCGCTCAACTTCAATCCTTAACCCAAAACTAGAAGCATACAAATCAAATACCACTCATTTCCTTAGCGGCGTTCCTTAATAAATAAAGACTATTCATCGCTGATATTAAAAAGGAATAACGACTAAGCATTTTAATTGAGGACGTTATTCCTGTGTTTTAAAATTGGTCTCAAATGTCACAATTTAGCGCAAATTTAACAATTTAACACGGCCGATCAAGATATCATAGTTCTTTTGTTGTAAATTTTCTATTAAGTTTGTTCTTTGGAGTGTTAAAAAGATTGATTAAATGATTGAAGTAACATTTAATATTTCAATCCACCTATTCTATAAATGTCATAAGGTTTCCTTTACTGTTGAAATACTTAAGACTAATGATATGTTTGATTGTCTGAATCTCACATCTGATTTTTTGGGAAGGGCAGTTTTGTCATTTATAATTTCAAATATTATAGTACTGGCTGCACAAAACACTGTATTAATTGTATTGAATATTATCAAATAATCTAGGCCGACTTAGAGTTAATGACAGTATTAATACATGTAACAAAGGCTGCGAGGCTAAGTCACTTTTTGGTCTGAAGTTTTGAGAAGTTCATTGAAATTCTACAGGGTTGATTCAAACAATTTAGATCTATACTGTGATTGTAAGTTTTCTCACATCAGACTCAGCTTATTCTCAAATTCATCACAAAGAAAACTAGAAGGTGACATGTGTAGTCTATGTTTGTCCCGGTAGCGGAATTGTGTTAATATGTCAACTAATGTTGTTGTAGCACCTTCTGTAAGCAAATATTAGCTGGTATGTCACATTTAAGCATTGACATTCCACAATTTTGATTTCCCTATATAAACTTCCTGCCCAATCTTTCCTGTAAGTTGCAATTGATAGAACAGCCTTTGGAACTGCATAATTCGGAAACAAAAATAGTGCACAATGATAATACATAACAATAATCGATGTTTTTAGCTCTACTGGTCAGAGACCAGAAGAGCTTATGCGATAGTAATGCGTCCGGCGTCCGTCCGTCTGTCTGTCCGTCTGTCTGTAAACAATTTTTCAAAACGCTACTCCTCCTACAATTTTAGTCTGATTTCAATATTACTTGGCACACAAGTAGACTACACTAAGATACATAGAATAGTGCATCGGTTTTTAATTTCGATGAACGGTGTTGCCATGGTTACTAAAAATAGAAATTTCTGTGAAATTCCTTAAAAACGCTACTCCTTCTACAGTTTTGGTCTGATTTCAGTATATCTTGGCACACAAGTAGACTACACTAAGATACATAGAATAGTGCATCGTTTTTTGTTTGCGATGAACAGTGTTACCATGGTTACTAAAAATAGAATTTTCTGTGAAATTCCTTTAAAACGCTACTACATCTACAGTTTTGGTCTGATTTCAATATAACTTGGCACACAAGTAGACTGCACTAAGATACATAGAATATTGCATCGGTTTTTTATTTTGATGAACGGTGTTACCATGGTTACTAAAAATAGAATTTTCTGTGAAATTCCTTTAAAACGTTACTCCTTCTACAGTTTTGGTCTGATTTCGATATAACTTGGCACACAAGTAGACTACACTAAGATACATAGAATAGTGCATGGGTTTTTGATTTCGATGAGCGGTGTTACCATGGTTACTAAAAATAGAATTTTCTGTGGAATTCCTTTCAAGCGCTACTCCTTCTACAGTTTTGGTCTGATTTCAATATAACTTGGCACACAAGTAGACTACACTAAGATACATAGAAAAGTGCATCGGTTTTTTATTTTGATGACTGGTGTTACCATGGTTACTAAAAATAGAATTTTCTGTGAAATTCCTTTAAAACGCTACTACTTCTACAGTTTTAGATTGATTCCAAAATAAGTTGGCACACAAGTAGACTACATAAAGATACATAAAATAGTGCAATGGTTTTTGATAAGTACAAACCAGTAGAGCTACAGTCTTGACAGAGACTTCTGGTTTAAATCTTAAAGAATATTTTAGAAAATTATTAATTTTTCAACAAAGAAATACAAATGAATCATATAACAGACATAAATTTTTCGCTTTGTTTAATCAGTAACGGCGTAGTCTCTGTATTCATACGCCAGACAGACTTTGGAGATTAGGTTTTGTGTGTTATGTTTTATTTATCACTTGTAATTTTATAATCATTATGCCTTTTATTAGGGTCAAATAAAGTAACTGTAAATATAATGTTATATGAAGCAGAATTTATGCAAAATCTTATGCTTGAAAAGAAGAAAACACTCGCTGTGGCCTTCAACTCGACATTTAGACATATGGACGACGTATTGTCAATTAATACTGGTAATTTCCATTCCTACATCGACACGATATATCCTGGTGAGCTTGAGATAAAAGATACCACAGAATCCGACACTTCTGTTTCATGCTTGGATATTTTACTTGAAAAACACTCTAATGGTAATCTAACAACCAAGCTATATGATAAACGTAATGACTTTAACTTTTCTATCGACTACTTCCCTTACTTATGCAGCAATATACCTTCATCACCTGCATACGGAGTTTATATATCTCATGTGGTTCGATAAGCAAGAACATGTTCTACGTATGAACTATTTCTAAGACGAGGTAAATTATTGACAAGCATGTTGTTGAAACAAGAATATCAGCAGTCTTATTTAAATTCATCATTTCGTAAGTTCCATGGTCGATACAATGACCTTGTCCACAAATACAATTTATCACTGAGTCAAATGCTGACGGACGTTTTTCATACCTACTGTTAGTCCATAATTAATACACTGAATTGAAGACGGATTTTTTCTGTTATTATCTGATCATGACAAGGAACACACGGCGGGTGTTACCGGTCGGCAGTGGATGCTCACTCCTCCATGGCACCTGATCCCATCTCTGATTTTTCGGAGGTCCGTGTTTGCTCTGCTCTTATTTTGTATTGTTTTATGGACTTTGAGATTGAATATTGTTCGTTATCTCCATATCCTTCTTATATAAGCAGCACTTAAGTACAGATCACTTATTTTTTTTTACATTTTAATAAATATAAACTTTCTCTAAGTGCAGTCTTTCACCGGCTTACCTTTTCGAACTCACACTTTGAGAATGTGAATATTTTGACACATTTCTTTGTTGATCTTCTTAACTTTCTTTTGAAATTTTGACAAAAGCGTTTTATTTGCGCCTGCCAATTTTGTTCTATATTATACCTCTCCTTATATGTTTTTGAAACAAAACGGACAAATGCTTTGCTGAAGAAATGAATAACATTACGTCGCGGAACGTGAAGAAAACCTTCAAAAGCAGTAAGGAAGGTTTCAAACTGGACATAACAGCATACAATCAATCCATCATTATTATGTGCATATGAAATAGTATCTGATTTATTTTTAGCAGCTTCAATCGTTCTCGAAAAAGATGTACTTTTAGGTTAATTTCACTAGGCTGAATGTAAAATAGCATGAAGAGTTATCTTTATTTGCAAAAATATGCATAAATATGAATAAAAAAATATAAAAATGATACCTCTGTTTAATTTGTAATGATTTATTATAAATTGAAATACGTTTACCACAATTATTTTTGGAAGATATAAATCAGCAATTATAATTTCGAAATGTTATATCAAAAACTTATTATTTATTATACTATATTTATTCCTTTTGCAAATTAAATTTAAAATCAAAATGAAATTTGACGACTTTAACCTAGATTACTGACATTCTTGTTTCATCAATTTGTTTGAAAATAACTTACCTTGTTTTATAATTCTTTATATGTAGACCCAGTTCTTGTGTATCGAATAAACTGAGATCTATAAAAAAAAAACGTATGCAGGTGATAAGGGCATATTGCTTTACAAGTAAGTAAAGTAAGTTGGCGATGGAAAAGTTTTAGTCATCAGCGGGCTGAGTTGTTAAATTACATGTACCATTAACGTCTTTTTCAAGTACAATATCCAGTTATGTGCCAGACTTTGGGACATCTTAATTTCAAGCTCACCAGGATATATCGTATCGACATAAGAATAAAAATTACCATTTTTAATTTACGATAAGTCTTCGATATTTCTAAATTCTTAGCCGAAGGCCACAACAAGCATTTCTATTTCTTCTTTATTTCAGATTTACACTAATAAATATACCTCTGAATGTGTTACTTTACTTAAATACAGATTGTACTCTGCCAGTGTGAAATAAGAATTGCACTTATAGCAGCCGACGTTGTGTGCATAGGCCTAAAAACACAACTGCATAGTGCAGATTTATGGTGGGAGAAACAGGGAATGCAAATATTTGAAAATAAAATTAATAGTCCTTGCTTTTAAGAAAAAATACAAGGCAATATCCTTTTTATTGAAACCGTACCTGGTTATTCACAACCAGTCCTAACGTCGGAAAATCATCCTAATTCTTTCCCATTTACACGAAAAGGGTAATTAAATAAAATACCTACCTATATCTCTGAACGCATTATAATGATCTATAAAACTCAAATGATTAATTATTAAGCAATAAGAGATATTCAATTTTTGATTTCTTTTGATGCTAGATTTGACATAAGTTCACGGTTTTCTTTTTGTTAAAAATATATGCAATCAACCACTCTTTTAGTATTTTTTTCAGACTGGCACTACTGGAGGCTTCTTTCTCTGTAACTAAACACTGCTCTGATGTTTATTGGTAGAAAATATAATGACCTTTCTCTGTAACTTCCTTATAGAATTTTTTTTTCCAATTTCTCTACATATTTTTGCATCCGTTCGTCAGTAAATCGATTAACTGATTGTTGTCCAGTAATATAATACCAGCTGAAAAATAAGTGAAATGATATACCATATATCAGGATTTTTCCGCGTGTGTCCAATTTCCGCTTTGTTTGCGACGAGTTCTGAGTCGTGGAAAATAAAACAGCGTAAATTTAATACAAAGTTTTCTTCTTGTAGTAGAATTATTTCTTAATGCTTATATCGTAGAGGGTAGAAATAGCGGGATCAGAGGACTAGCGCAAGATACCGGTAATAGGTATATGCCCTTATCATGCGTATTGTTTGTTTACTAATTGACAAGCCAGCTAATTATATATATGGGTCACGTTTCTTGCGAGAAGCTATTAAACTAATTATACCTGAGTTGCTAGTCAGTTTGGAACAGTACATTGACTATGATTGTTCAATTCTTTAAAAAAAATATCTTTGATTTGAGAGTAAGAACGCAACTCAGGTGTGTAATCAGCTGAGCGGGTCTTCCGAAATTGATGAGGTGAAGGTCGATCGATCTATTTCTCACCCATATGAAGTAACTTAAGCTAAAATAAATGACTTAAATTTTACATCCAATTCCTTCATAGGCTTAAACAATTGTTATAATATATTCACTGGGACTTTGAAATAGTGAAAAATTGATTCGCGTAAATTTAATATAATGATTTAGGTTCTGATTCGCGGAAAAAACATGACGCGGAAAAAACCTGATATACGGTATATTGAAAATATATGTATAGGAAAAAGAATGCATTCTTTTGTGGGGGCTTTTTATCTTGGATAACATTTTATCTGTGAACGGTTGGATAACTGCTTGACGCAAAATGCTTGTCATATTTTGACTGTAAAGGATTGAAAAGAAGACATTGACGATGAAGTACTGTTAATAAGTACATGCATATTTCAAATAAAGTTCAAAGAAATATTGTCAAACAAATCAGATAAGCTAACGTTATAAAAGAACGAATTTTCTGTATTCTCTCTGCATTCTTCAGATATGCTCATTGGTATCAATAATGCAATCGTCTTTCTGTCTTGTAAGTATTCATATTATTTTTATTATTTATTTATTTAATAATAAATTGAGGGAAACAATTATAGTTTATATATTATATAATACATTTAATTCAAGAATTATTTTGATATGTTAATTAAGGAGACCTTAACAGTTTAATTATAAAATAGTAAAAGATTTTCTGATATTTATAGATAATTTCTATTCTATTGAGAACATTCAAAATATTTTTCTGGGTATATTCAATAAACTGTCATTGCTGATTTCATAATGCAATAATTAAACCAAACCGATAATTTCTTCGACATACAATTGATAATTTGGATTATAATCATGTTATTTCATCCATGATTTGCAAAATAAAAACCACATAGATAAATGAGCCAGATTAAAGGTTTTTTTTATTTGAGAAATTTTATTAAAGTGGAACCTTGATGCTTGGTACATGTGTAAATGTTTACCTTTTTAGGGCGATATGTTGAAGCACATATTTATGATGTTATGTTGTTGGTGTGTCGACTCAGCGGATATAAAATCATTATGTAAGTGTTTCATTTTAATATCATTAAAAAATTGAAGATATTTGTCAGTGATCAATCTCGTTTTTTTCTGATACAACACAAAGCAGATGGACAAACAAAGCAAGCGAAATGCATTTCGCAAGAAAAGTAAGAAAAGGAAGAATTAAACCTTACTCTTTTATAATTTTTGTTATTTATCGATAAAGTGTAAGCTAAATGATAGGTTTTTTTTATTTCTTAACATTAATAAATGAATTGAATATATTCCTAAACAAAGTATCAGCCAAATTGCATATTGATTTTAATTTATACGAGTTGGCTATTGCTCCGTATGTATGAACACGTATCATGAAACATGGAGATAACGATCAGTATTCAATATCAAAGTCCATAAAGCAATACGAAATAGGAGCAGAGTAAACGTGAACTATCGAAACATCAGAGGTGGGATCAGGTGCCTTGGAGGAGTGAGTATCCCCTGCCGACCTGTCACACCTACCGTGTGCTCTTTGAGATCGGACATTAACCGAAAATTTGCCTTCAATTCAGTGTATAAATAATCGGCTAACACTAAGTATGAAAAACGTCAGTTAGCATTTGACTCAATGATAAATTGCATTTGCTGACAAGGTCATGGTACAGTCCCTGAAACGTTCTACTTTCCCATTTTTCTGTTCGTTCAGCGTGCATTCACCGTTCTCTCTCCGTTCACAGTATTACGTTCACCGTTCACCTTCACCGTTCACAAAACGCTCACCGTTGGCTCTTCGTTCCGTTTACTTTGCGTTCACCTTGCGTTCACTGTTTACTTATCGTTCAGTGTTCATTGTCATTCGGAACTCCGAAGTGAAAGGACTTATCTTTTTGATGGTAAGGATTTACACGTTTTTTTTAATTAAATTACTTAGATATTGTGTTTGCGAATAATTATTTCACTGCTAAAATTATCTATGATATTTATATTTCTATTATTATGATTCAGCTGATTCCCTGGAAAATAATTAAGTACCTACATGTATGCCGAACGATGCTTAAATATTAAATTTAAAAAAGGGCAATGTACAAATGCTTCACGCACGGCAACAATTTGTTGTAATGTTAAAGACGACAAATCATTAATGGATGTATAATAGTTATTCTAAGTCTTTTACAAAACAAGAATACAAAAAAAAAATTTTCTACAGTAGCACGTATTTTAAACTACACTGTAAACGTAGGTCTGAGAATTATGAACAGTACTGCAAATCCTCAGTTAATTAAATATCTTTAGAGCTAATTAAATTGATAATGTGATTTTAAATTTAAGAAAAAAAACTGTTTAAAATATTCTATTATTAGAGAAGGAATATTCCTTCATTTTACCGTACCTAAATATATGTTTGCCATTCAGTATAATTAAGACCCCCCCCCCCCTCCGGTGCCTTTTCCCCGAAATAAAATTCTTAGTGTGTATTTACAGTATATTTTAATAAATATTTAATGTGTATTGTAACCCAAGAAAATCAGTATCAAAATCAACATCAAACAGTCATTAAACAATAGTATTTTAGAATACATTTGTCCGTCAGAAGTATTTTAAATTATCAGAGAATATGTTTCAAATTCAATTTCAAACTTAATCCTTCCAAGTATATATTCCCATGATTTATTTTTTCTGCGGCAATGCAAAATCAGACCGAGAAATGATAGGGGAAAATATTAAAACCTTTTTTGGAAATTTTCCACACCTTCACTGTGTCGAATAATTTTGATTGACAGGACAAGCACATGGACTTCCTGAGAACCTTGTGAACTTGATGAAGGAAAATAAAGGCAATGTTTACTGTCAAATGGATTTGTTAATCTGAAAAAATTAATTACCTTTACTGCTTGGAATTTTACAAAAAATAATAAGAATTTTTATTTGATACAACAGATATCTGACAATTGAGGCTCTCTCTCTCTCTCTCTCTCTCGTACATTTCTCTGTTCAATAAAAACTATGACAGCACATTACTTATTTAGTTTTGAGAATTAAATCTATTACAAATAATTTGAATGCCTGTTTCCGTCATCTTGACCGTGTATAATCGCGGCCGGGAAATGTCTACAGATACATGTAGAAGTTAGCTAAAATAATCATCATAAACGAATACTAAAGACACATTTATATAGAATATTTTGCAATAGAATTTTAAGAAACGAGAGGTTTTATGCAATACGTCAACAGACAATTGGGAATTCAAAATTTAAAAAATCCGTTATTTTACTCAGGATCGCCTTGGCACGGATATACATGACTTTTTTGTATAGATCTTTCAACCGTGTACAATGTAATCAATTCTGTAAGAAGTTTTATCTTCTAAAGTCCACATTATTTTAATAGTGAAAAGAATAAGCATATTTACCATATGAATGAATTAATTGTATATTTAAACTACATGCGTTCGGTAACAAAAACACGTTTTACGGCAATAAAAATCGTTTTATAAAAATATCGATTTAAAACATAGGTACATATATGTACAGAAAAAGTTATTTTTATGATTTATCTATTTATTTATTTATTCATTTATTTATTTATCTAGAATTAATTAGAATTAAAGAATAATACAATAATTTAAATGCATGGAAAAGATCTTAGCTATTCCGAATAAATCGTTCATCTTGCGTTTACCGTACGTTCACCGTTCAATTTGCGCTCGTGTTCGCGTTCAGCGTTCATTCACCGTTCACATATCGTTAACCAAGTTGCGTTCAGCGTTCGCACATCGTTCACTCACCGTTCGCTCTTCGTTCGTTCACCGTTCGTTCAGTGTTCGTTCACCGTTCAGGTGGGAAAGTAGAACGTTTCAGGGACTGTAGGGACCGTAGAACTTACGAAATGATTACTTAAAATGAGAATGCTGACATACTTGATTCATCATCTTGTTTGTCAATAATTTACCTCGTTTTAGAATTTGTTTATACGTACAGCATGATCTTGCCATTATTTATATGAAAATAATTTGTACATTGGATATGGGTGGCAGACAAAATGCTTTATTCATTGATAAAATTCTTCATCATAATTCAATACGAAAGGTGTGTGAAATGGATGGTATGTTTGTAAGATAAGTTTGATGTTTCTAGAGTACTGAGTGCTGTGCTTTTATTTTTTATACTATAGTTTGAGCTTTATTACTGTTCAAAAACTTTTCCAGTCATGATGTTTTTCAGTTCTATTTCATTAACATCAAATTTGAATTAATACTGAAAAGGTACAAACGAAATTCAAGAAAAAGACTCTTAGCCCTATTATCTTTTTAGTACATATTTTTTAATAATGATAGAAATAATAAATGTGACGTATATTAATTAAAATATAATATCTTTGTTTCACAGTAAATTGTGAATTTACCGAGAATCTTTGCAAATGGAAAGTTTTTTGACGTCGGTGAAGTGAGACTAGAATACCCGAAGCAGTTCTGTGGATTTGATAAAAGGTTGATGAAAGAATGCCGTTCTGCAAGAACAGTCACCCCGGCAAATCACTGGCGTCTAGGCACCGTAATCAATTACACGGAGAAGTATATTCCTACAGGTATTATAAAAGTAAAAAGGTAATCAGCACCTTGACTGATCGAAGGACTATAGCAGGACGCCAGTGCCTCTACAGGTGATTATGTGATTCGACAGGTCATATAATACCATAGCTGGAAATCAGTACCTTTGTCTGTTATAAGGTGATTCAACAGGTAATGTTATAAAATAGCAGGACATCAGTACTTCGACAGGTCATCCCACAAGTCATATAATACCTCAATTGAAAATGAGTACAACGGTAAATGGTCAGGCGAGTCAACATGTGATTTAATACATCAGCAGGACATCAACACCTTGGCAGATGATCCTACAGGAAAAAATGCCAAGCTCCCTGTCAGGAAGAGATGTCCTACCTAGACAATTTGTTAATCGAAAATACATTGTCAACATCAATATCGATTAATGACTGAAACGTTGATTTGTTTCCTTACCCTGGAAAATTTTATGACATTAATATTATGAAAACATGAGAACAATGATCTCCACAAGAATTCTAAATTATTATCTTTTGATTGTCTTAAAAACTTTAAATAAATTTGAGTGAAATGAGGGATGGATGAAAAACTTCAGTTCATTGCTTTAAAAGAGAGGGACACGAATACAATTTAGCTACAAAATAAATTATGTACTATTTTTCGTAAAGTTATTATCTTTTTTTTCCAGAACTGAAGATGAGGACCATGCTATACAGTGATTTATCAGTAACAAGCATGTGGTTCTCCTTTGTAACATCTCTGCTATATTCACCAGTCATATCTTTCCTTTCCACGAAGCCCCACTGTTTGAGGTATAGATACCTATTGACAGGCACCGCCTACTTGACGGTTTCGTATTCGACAGATTTGGATGATCTCTTCTCTGATATTCCTTTGAATACACACGTTTCACAGAAACAAATTTGGAACATGTCGTATGGTTTTATCAACTTGCCGTTTATAAAGGAATTTAGAGTACGTAAATTTTGTTAAAGTAAATCATTATACTGTACCCCAGCTGGAAAAGTGGGGTGCATACAGTGATCGGGATGTCTTTTCTTCCGTCTGTACGTCAATCCGTCCGTCTGTTATGCTATCGGGTACACATCTCTTATCCGCAGTTCTTATATCACTTCAACGAAATTTTCAAAGAATCTTAGTAACAAAATGTAATTGTGTAACTCTTAATTTACGTTTTAATTGGACACATATTTGGGGTTTTCCATATTAAGACATAGACACCTTCTTTCTTTGATACTTAAAGGCCCAATCTTTTATTTGTAAGAAGGATATGAAGATAACGAACAGTATTCAATCTCGAAGTCCATAAAACAATACAAAACAGAAGCAGAGCAAACACGGACCCCCGAAACATCAGAGGTGGGATCAGGTGCAATGGAGGAGTAAGCATCCCTGCTGACTGGTCATACCCGCTGTGAGC
This sequence comes from Saccostrea glomerata, assembly GCA_003671525.1. Taxonomy (NCBI): domain Eukaryota; kingdom Metazoa; phylum Mollusca; class Bivalvia; order Ostreida; family Ostreidae; genus Saccostrea; species Saccostrea glomerata. Next base: position 555,168 of record PRKT01000217.1, on the reverse strand, counting down.
TCATTGTCATGATCAGGAAATAACAGGAAAATCCGCCGTCAATTCAGTGTATAAATAAAAGACTTACAATTGGTATGAAGAACGTCAGTCAGCATTTGACTCAATGAAATGATGACTTTCAACGAGACTGCTGATATTCTTGTTTCAACTTGCTTGTCAATAATTTACCTCGTTTTAGAAACTGTTCATACGTAGAGCATGCTCTTGCGTATCGAATCAACTGAGATATATTCACTCCGTATGCAGGTGATGAAGGTATATTGCTGCATAAATAAGGGAAGTTTACGATAAAAAAGTTAAAGTCGTCACTTTTATCATATAACTTGGTTGTTAGGTTACACTTAACGTCTTTTTTAAGTAAAATATCCAAATATGAAACAGATGTGTCAGACTCTGTGTATCTTTTATCGCAAGGTATCCTGGATATTTCGTATCAACGTAGGAATGGAAATTATTATTGTTAATTGATAATACCTCGTCGATATATCTGAAGGTCGAGTTGAAGGCCACAGCAAGTGTTTTCTTCTTTTCACGCATAAGATTTTGCATAAATTCTTTTTCCTATGAATACAAAATTAGGTCTGCTAATAACGGTGGGCAATTAGTTCCCTTGGGAATTCCAATAGATTGTTGGAAGACCTGGTCTCCAAAAAGTACATAGATATTTTCAATCAGAGACTCAAGCATCTTCTTGATATCAACTTCATAGTACTTGAGTGTGCAACCAGAATTTTTTTAACAAAATAGTTTTGCAAATGACCAATGACCAGGTAAGTAAATCTACGAGTTCCATTTTTATTGAAAAAGCAGCTGTCAATGATATCAAAAAGCCTGGATTTAAAATAATCGTGGGGAATGGTTGTGTATAAAGATGAAAAGTCGTACGTTTTTAAGCTGTTGATTTTGGTAAAATCTTGTGATTTCAAATTGTCTAAAAGTTCTTTTGAATTTTTTAGTATCTATATCTAATTCACACCACTTTTTGAATATATATCTGCACAGAACTCTTGAAGTTTTTTCTTCACTACTGTTAATAGCTTAGTTAGGAGTAACGAAAGAGTCATCCCATGCAACTGAATAAAAGTCATTCAGTAAACTCATTGCTCACCTCTAGTCTTAGTTTTTAAATGACGTTCATTCTGATTTCTAATTTATCATTCCTCTATATGTTTATGCATAGATACATTTCCGAGCATTAATTTTAGACGAAAAAAGTCTTGCTATGTTAGATGATGTAACTATTCTCGACGGGGTATGTTATGGTAAGTACACTTTGATTTTCTTTTTTAATCTATTATGCTTCGATGAAATGTATTTAATAAACATTATATCATTTAAAACTTTCATAGAGATGTAAATACGATTGGACATGTGATCTAATCCAATAAAGCTATGTAAAAGGTAATTATAACATAACACTAAAAGACCTGCACATTTAGTAAAATAAAATTTCTGTAACTGTAACTAATTGTCAGATCTCTAATAGTTATATTTCTGTAAATCTAATTTTACTGAATGAGATAGTGTTATCCTGTAAAGGACAATCTTCTTGAAAGTTTTTTTTTTCTTTAACCAAAAGATACATGTCCGTCGCAGTTTTTCCAATGTGGAAGCTCGGAATGCATTCCCCCTGATCAAATATGTGATGATATCTATCACTGTGCCGATAATTCAGACGAGCTGTTCTGTAGTAAGTTTCTAATGAAAAGAACATGTCTGGTCGCAACGGAAAATATCACAATTTAGATGTAATGATTTTTAGTGGCTTATTTCAATTGGTATCAGGTTCCGATGATTCTCAATAAAGACAGCGTACATTTTTTTTAAATCTAAAAACAAAGTTATAGAATTGGTTTTTTTTCTACCACATCATAAATAGTATTTGATCATATTTATCTTATTTTCAGAATCAAGAACGTATTACTACTTGCGCTATTTAGACTTAAACTGCAGCAGCGTGTCATACCCAGTACAGCCCCTAGGTGTCTCTGAAGAATCAACGGAAGAAAGTACAACAGGAACTATAACGCCCACTCAATTTTCCTTGAAAGGTATAAGGAATGTTTCTGTTGACAGCGAATGTGATAATGTCTCGTACACAGTATCTGCGGCCTGTTTTCAACAATTTCCTGATGAAAAACTCACAAACTCCCTATTTAAATCACAACGAATCCACTTCTTTGTCTTGCAGTTACTGTATTCAGGAAAGTCTTTGCAATTGCACACAAGATATTTCATATTTGTATCCTTATTTTAACTTTACAATGGATATTGAATGCCTTAGTTCAAACAACAGCGAATTTTTTACTTTAAACGGACCCGGATACAAAAATACATCCCAGTGTATTCTTGTAAATTGTAAACAGTGCTTAGAAGCGACTGCAGATTGTGCCAGTTTACTCTCTATTTCTAAAAATGATTCAATGTTGAAATGGACAGAAAATACTTTTGCTTTAAATAGTAACTGTAGCAAGTCCTCAAAAGTTTCTTACTTTAACTGCTATCAGGGACAACTAGTCGAAGAAATGGTTCCGCCTCACAACGACAGCCAAGGAGTCTGTGAGAAGAAACAAAACAATTCCTATGATTGAAAAGGAAACTCCAACATTATGTCGTCTGATTCAATCACGTGTTCAAGTTGTGCGAAAATTGGTTTATCAGCTGCAAACCCAGCAGTCAGAGTTCTGTCACGTGTCATCCTTTCTGCCCAGAAGCTTGTAACTGTTCCGGGGAAAGCTACATTTGTGTGAGAGATCGTTGCCCAGCGTATACAGAAAAACTCGTATAACAAAAAAAAGGTTCGTTGTGGGACTCTGGAATTAGATGATTTCTACGAGCGATACTTCTTACAAAGCAGGCAAATATTCAAGATTGAAATATGCAATTCTTTTATTACACTGCTTACAATTGAACAAACTACCCGTATATCTCTTCACAGAATCATTATCATGCATAGTACTTTTGTCAAAATAGATGTAACTTCTGCTGGTTACGTAATGTATGAACCATTCCATTCTCTTCACGTGTTGAACTCATCGGTATCAGAACTTGAATTTAAGAGTTCCGTTATGTTTTCATCTATGAATTCTACACTTTATATTCGAAATGTTACATTTAAGGTCAAGATCTAGTAAACGAAGGGTGCCTACAGATTTATCAAATTCAAGAAATGAATTCCTTTTATGATGCCTCATAAGTTTAGCTTGGTCAAAAAAGGCGTTTCGGGGCATAATTTGTAGGAAAATAAGATGAAAAACCATATTTTAAACTGTCATTTTCAATGAAAAATTAAGAAAATTAGACATGAATATGGGAGTTTTTTTGCATAGCACACAACAAAATGTATCCAGATTGCCTACAGTCTTTCAGAAAACGGTAATTTGTATGTTCTTGGTCTCTTCTTTTAAATAATGTTAAATTTAATATAGGTATCCGGACTACTTTTCATGTGATTTCAAATTGAATTCCATGAAAATACTTTATTTTCTACATAATTCTATTAGAGCCGTAAAGTACGGGAAAAAGAAAGTTGAAAGTGATTATGACGTCATAATGGATCTAGCACCAAAAAGTCAGTCTAAGAGCATTTACTAGATCTTGACCTTAATAATAAACCACAAATGTATGATATCTCTGGTAACGCATTTGAAGACTTCAAAACATTTTATTTTAACCTGCGAGATATGTTGAATGCAAGCTACAACGCGTTAACAAAAATGCCTTGGATTAGTCGTGGTAGAATCTTGGACTTCAGCTTCAACAGGCTTACAAGCTACGAACATTCTGCGGCTGATACACATGTTTTATTCCTAAACAACAACCAAATCAAGTCTGTCAGAAAAACAAATTACGACCCAAAAGTCGGAACCAGCTTGAGAATACTTGATATCTCGTACAATAACGTTACGGTTGTCAATGCTGGAGACCTAATTTGCTATTTCTGAATTTGTCAAACAACATTATTCACTCAATACACTTTGAAGCACTCGTCGGTTCACCGCACCTCACCTATTTTGACTTGTCACATAACAACATCTCAGAAATCGCTGCTGGAACCTTCATTCCACTTAAGAATTTGGAAGAGCTATATTTGCAAGAAAACTCTTTTCGGGTAACTGTTGGAATGTTTGAAGGTCTTATTAGTCTACGAGTGATGGTGGTTAGTCGTTATACAATATGCTGCGCGAAACCAAACAGCAGATATGATATTCAATGTATAGCTCCGGTGAATGAGATTTCCTCTTATGATAACCTGATAGCTGTACCGGTTCTCAATGTTTCAATATGGTACATTGCCTTAATAGCGCCTTTTGGAAACATCGCCGTTCTGATATATAACATAGAAAAATCTAAAGGCAAAAAAGCTGGTGCTTATTACATCCTTACAATGAATTTGGGCTGTGCTGACTATTTGATGGGTGTGTATCTCTTAATAATCGCTTTTATAAATCTGCATTATACGGGACAGTATGGGATGAACGACTACGTTTGGAGATATAGCTATATGTGTACCCTAGCTGGAATCATGGCCACTCTTTCGAGCGACGTATCTGCTTTCGTTGTTTTGTTCATCACCCTCTATAGACTTATTATTGTCAAATATCCATTTTCAGATGATAAACTAACAAAGAAGAAAGTGTATTTGCTTATGCCTACTGTATGGAAGTTGTCTTCTTTCTTATCTTTATTCCCTTTAATTCCGAACACTGGTCTTGAGAACTTCTACGCACAGTCTGGAGTATGCGTTTCACTCCCTTTGTTGTAAGAAGGTCTGGATGGGAATACTCAATGATTGTAGAAGAAGGCGTATTTGCTTATGCCTACTGTATGGATGTTCTCTTCTTTCTTATCTTTATTCCCTTTAATTCCGAACACTGGTCTTGAGAACTTCTACGCACAGTCTGGAGTATGCGTTTCACTCCCTTTGTCTGTTGTAAGAAGGTCTGGATGGGAATACTCAATGATTGTGTTTGTGGGTATCAATTTTCTTCTTTTCCTTGGCATTCTAACAACCAAGCTATATGATAAACGTGATGACTTTAAGTTTTCTATCGTCAACTTCCCTTACTTATGCAGCAATATACCTTCATCACCTGCATACGGAGTATATATATCTCAGTTGATTCGATACGCAAGAGCGTGCTCTACGTATGAACAATTTCTTAAACGAGGTAAATTATTGACAAGCAAGTTGATGAAACAAGAATATCAACAGTCTCGTTTAAAGTCATCATTTCGTAAATTCTATGGTCGATACAATGACCTTGTCAGCAAATACAATTAATCATTGAGTCATATGCTGACTGACGTTTTTCATACCAATTGTTAGTCCATTATTTATACACTGAATTGACGATGGATTTTTTCCGTTATTTCCTGATCATGACAACGAGCACACGGCGGGTGTGACCGGTCGGCAGGGGTTGCTCACTCCTCCATGGCACCTGATCCCACCTCTGATGTTTCAGAGGTCCGTGTTTGCTCTGCTCTTATTTTGTATATTGTTTAATGGACGTTGAGATTGAATACTGTTCGTTATCTCCATATCCTTCCTTGGACAGATTTCGATATTCGTAGAAGTGATCTATGTTGGGAGAAATGTCAGATCGACCAAGACGAGGCAGAGAGAAGTTTCACTGGCTATGACGCTGTTTGCCATCGTACTGACTGACGTGTTGTGTTGGATACCTATAGGGACAAAAGGTAAAATTTAATGACCATTTTCTTATATAACAACATGTTAAGGTCAGAGGACAAGTTCCTCAAAAATATATAATTTATCCTCAGAATTTGTCATTAAAGTAAGGTACTTAAACTTAACAAGTTTCCTAAAACAATTCTAGCCTCTATGCTAGGTTTGCCTACAAAATATCCTTTTTCTAATCCATAAAAAGTGTTTTCCTTTAAGCAAAATCATATATTTCTTATTTACAGGAATGCTGACCTTTTGGGGATTTGAGGTTTCACCTGAAGTGTATCGCTGGATGGTTGTAGTAGTTCTCCCTATCAATTCTGTCATTTATCCAATCCTCTACACCCTGACTTCTTTTATCAGGACAAAGGTCAGATGCTCAAGCTATATTTATATAAATAAAATTTATTTAAACCTGTTGTAGCTCTCTTTCATATATTTAATGTCTTTTCATTCCAAAGTAAACGTTCATCAACACTTATCACAAAGTTTCTTCGTATATAGTATATTCAAATGTATTTAATTTAAAGGCTTTATAAAAATGTAATTCTGCAACTTGTCAACAAAATGTACTTCCACGTTTTCAGGTCGTATTTATAAACCAGTTTACGTTTGTCATGATATAGTGTTTTCCATTAGGATGAATTAAGCATGGGTTATTTCCCTTGCCTACCATATTAAAGGTCAACATTCCCAGATCCCTTCATTATTCAACCAAGTTTAATATGTTAAACTGGTTACTAAGGTAAATATAACACTATATTTCTCATGAATATACCTTTATTGAAGTCTCTATAAATTCATAATTTTAATATGGTAAATATTTTCCCCTTTATATTTCTTGCAAGTATGTTTAAATTTCGTTGTTCAAAGAGGTATTTACTACTATTCCCTACAAGATGGCGGCTACGGGAAAATACTCCTATTCAAAATAAATCATAGGAAAATGGTCAATTGACTAAAGTCAGTCCATTTGCCAGTAGCTTGTCTTTGTTTGATAAAGCATATAGAACTGCCCTCTATATTTTTAATCAAATCTTACACTTCAGTTTCTCCGTAAGTAAGAGACTTGTTCATAGCAAATATAAGTTGACGTTGATTCTCCTGTTTAAGACTTAACCTATGAATATAACAAAGAGTAATCATAGAACAACAGATGCGCCATTCACTTACTGTCAGATCAGATTTAAAACATTGGTATTTTTGCGTATCATATAAGTATGCATAAAGAAGTACTAGATGATCATGAATAGACTTTTATGAGGGTGTATTGGATCTTATCATTATATTTTCAGAGACGAAAAAACGGGGAAAATAGTTCCGATCTGAAAAAACAACTTTGTTCGCTCAAGGTATTGTTATCTCTTATTGAATCTATAAAAAGCCAAAATTCTACTTCCTCAGCAGTCTTTCAGATTATTTTTCCGTAAAACTTACCTGTAGTTGACATGCGCTCTCCTTGAAATTTTATGGTCCTTGTCCTTTCTTATTGATTTCATTGTAATACACCACTGGACATACCTTTTTTGATTAAATTTGTGCAGTGATATATATTTTGTCCAAAAATTTAGCTTTCGTACACAAAATATATCTTTACCCGTTATATTACTAGTATTCTGACATCGCATCATCTGGAATTGTTCTCAATTCTCAAGAATGTTGATGTAAATGTTGTGAGATACTTGTATCTGTAAAACAATATTCTTTAAATAATGTGTAAAGTGGTTATTTTTTCTCTTTAAAACTTAGCTCAGTCTGGATACACTTGGGACAGAACTATCAGCACGATCTCTAAAAAATTGTCCGATAACCCGGACTTTCACGACTGTCCTACCGTGAGGATCAGGGGTTTGAAAGAAAAATAAAAACTGAGGACACGAAGGAGGCACAGAATGAAAAGTGTCCCGAGTGAAGGAGGCACAGAATGAAAAGTGTTCCGAAAAAAGGAGAGTGTAAACTTGTACATAATGATCATCTACTCAGCATATTCTGAAGTCCATTGCAAAATTTTAAATTCCGGAAATGAAATCAATTATTTTTGGCTAGAAGTCATGTATAATCTAATTCTTTCATACTTTATAACAGTGTAAAGTATGTTTTCACATAACACTGAACATAAAGGTACAGCCGTTTTTATAATACATTTTACTGTTTCTGTTGTTTGCAATTGTAATCAATTTTTGTCTTTTATGATATGAATTAAATTCTATAAATTGACTTTGGTGTTGTATGAATTTGCTTCTCTAAAGTGCCGTTTTCTTGTTTTTTGACCATAATATGCATTTATTGACTGAGTTCGAGGGCAACATTCGTTTTGTCGGACCCTCGAACCAAACTGTCTGCCTGAGGCCGTTAGACAATTTGGTTCGACAAACAAAACGCATTTTACCCTCGAACTCAGTCAATAAATGTTTTGTCATACCTTTCATTATACTCCCCGCTTGAAAAGCGGGAGGGTATATAGTAATCGATAATTCCGTCCGTCCGTCTGTACATTTATACACATTTGGGAGGCGGGGGGTATCATTTAGTGAGCCCATTGCTCACAGTACCTCAAGTTTTATTTTTTTTCACATACATGTATTTTGTACTGTCTTTCGTGATGTAACATCAGGTCTGTCACTATTGAACACCAACAAATGAAAATGAGATTAAGCTCCGCCCATTCTGTGACGTAAGTGGTCCAACATCTCATCGACCGATCCAAAATCTCACTCAGTCCAACACCAATTTTTTTTTATGCCAGCTCAGCAAAACATTAGAAATGTTAGATTTTTTCCGTAAAGATTTGTATAGGAACAATTTTGTAAAGGTATAACAAATTTACTTTATTGGACTATATAACAAGTACAGTACAACTACTTATAAACATTTGTCGAACATAAACATAATGACATAAACATAACAATTTCCCAATACAAGATTAAGCATATACTACGCATGCAATATTCTTCTGGAAATGAAATGATTTATACACCTTGGATGCAAGGATCTCAATTTTAATAAAAAAGAAATGTCACAAAAGCGATCTGTGACCGAAATATATCAATGCAAAGGATGATACAATATGTTGAACAACGAGATAATAGAACGTTAAACGACATAGCTTAAGGATTAAGATGTATAATGGGCACTTCCGGTAAAAATGACGGCGTTTGCCGATGATTGCCGATGTCGTAACACTGTTTCTGTCTAAGAGTTATCAACCGTCGTAAACAAGCATGGCTCTTCGTCAACACGGCTTGATAGACGCTGGCATTATACATGCCATCAGAGCAGAGAAAAATACTTAACAGAGGAAGGAACAAATGTTAGATTGATAGAAAACCATTATATAGTAGTTTTGTTAGACAAATTGCTGCATAAATAATCTATTCAAAGTAAAATACATACTTGGGTTTTTCCATGTTCTAAAAATAGCACATCTTTCGATGTGTAGAGAAAATGAAGTAATTTTTTTTATTTCTTTAAACTATGTAATTTTTCAACAGATTTTCGTTATTTCTAGTCGTTTTTCAGTAAACATAGTAAAGAAACACATGGAAGTGTGCATCTATAATCATGTTAATTCGCTAAACTAGACCGCGGTTACAGCTATATAGATCGGTACATGTATACATTGTCATTCGTTTGCATAAAAATCTCTGATGAAAAAAAAAACATTTTCTGTGCGAAACCATGGACATAACAGATGTTTTTTATTGTATAACTACATGACTGTATACTAAGGTTGTGTTTCCAAAATGAAAAAAAAAAATTCCTGGTTCTAAATTAAAGGTTTATAAAATACTCGTAACAGAGAGGAAATTAATAAAATTAAAAAAAAGAACAAAACTTTAAGGACTAAATCATTTCTACTATTATTTTAAAAAAAATAAATAAAAATAGGGAAAACACATTTGGTTTTTTAATCTAGGTATTTATTTCATAGAGAAAAAATACAGGGGGAGGGGGTATCATAATAAATATTCATATTAAAATGATTTCATTTTCATGATTTTTGCAATTCTCTGTACATATGAGGATAAAATACCACACTTTTTTAACTAATATAAGAACAAGATTACATGTACATTTTTTCATCTCCCAGAATTGTTCTTGTACAAGTGTATAAATACGTTTTTTTTTCAAGGTCAAAAGGTCAAGGACTTTGTTAAAAATGTCATAAGGCTTATTTATTTATGTTGTTTTATACACTTATCAATATATAAGTACGGCATAATCATACTAATAGTGTTGAGAATGAAAAGTTATATTTGTGTGTCAGCAAACGGATACTAAAATTGGGGGAAGGGGTAGTAAATGCTTAATTACTCCAAAATATCCTGGTAAAAATATTTTATGTATTTTATTTTTGTACAACATTGATTAGAGTTTTTTAGCCCACTCTTTTCTTTTTTTAATTAAAAAAAATTAAAATTAATTGTTTTTATAAGAAATACACACTTAGCATTGAGTAACGTATTTTAATCTGGAAATTTTACTAATTAATTGTAACTTTTTAAAAAAAAAGTCTTTTATTATGAAGCATCTATGTTATTTTTGTTCATCTAAAGTAAAATTACAGTCTGAAAATGAGTTTATTTCACAGAATTTCTCTTCTGGTATAACACACCCTTCACTGTTTCCGACAGTGGGGGTATGATTTGAAAATTCTACTTTTTTCAGATATGTCTGGACAAAACTTTATGTAACTTTGGAATTAAAGCCTCAAAACACTAAAGATAAGGAAATATAAAGTAAAATTTCATTATTCAACAATGCTTGTTATACATCTAATACCTTAAAAGCCAAACTTCATTAGCTTAAGTGTTAACAGGTACATTTATAGGGCCTTTTTAAGTTGTGATATTTTGTTAATTAATAAATTAGTTTCTTCATTTCACTGTTCTTTGATGCTGAATTCCTTTTATTTGGTTCAAAAAACACAATATGCCATCCCTGTAAGTTCTTCCTCCGATATCCTCAATCCTATAATTAAGAGAAAAGTCCGCGTTTTCTTGAATGTTGCAGAAAAACCTTCGAGGTCGGAAAATGCTGTTTGAAAAGTAAAAGTCGAGGCGTTAGCCCAGGCTTTTATATTTCAAACAACATATCGAGAAGGAGAAGGTTATTCTTTATCATTCACGACAACAAGGATTTGATTGTTATTCTACTAGACGTTCTAATGTACGACTAATCGTTTCGCTATAGAGAAACGAATAAAGCTACCATGTTGCAATAATGCTATTCCATTTAACACCAGAGTATGAATTTGTTAATCTGTGCATAGAATGCAGACGATTTTTCGCTGCAATAAAATTAACCTTTTAATAATAATATATGTTTTTGTAACATACATTGATTTATTTTTGCGGGTATACAATAACAAAGTCAATTTCCTTTTTTACCGCTTTATGATGTTTATCACTAAAATCACGCCGTTTAAATATGGCTTATGAAGTTCCGTGCTTAACTATAAAAACCTACATTCGTCAGCTACTTTCTGCAATACACAGTGCTTCGACTGCGAAAGACGACTCATTGATATTGTCTAAATAATTATTTCATTCTTCAGTCAAATAATCACTTCCATTGAAAAGGTTTGAGGCGAGTTTCTGATCTCACTGATGACTTTTTGATGACGTCCATTATCTTTAGCAAAATAATATCCGAAGCATTGATCTAGGCATTAATCGTAGTGGAATTAAGGGTAATGCAAAAACTACAAAACAGATAAGGACAGATTGATTTATTCTAAACTGTATACATGAATACTGTGATCCAATATCAAAATAGATGACAAAGGTTAATCGCATGAATGTTTTGCTGAGGGTGGTATAGATATCACCAGCCTCCCAGATTCTGTCCATTACACTGTTATAACTCCAATTTAAGATGTCCATTACATTGTTATCACTCCAAGATGTCCGTTACACAGCAATCACTCCAGATTCTGTCCTTTACACTGAAATCACTTCAGATTCTGTCTGTTACACTGCAATTACTCCAAATTCTGTGCATTTAACTTTAATTACTCCAAGATGTCCGTTACACTACAATCACTCTAAATTCTGTCTGTTACACTGCAATCACTCCACATTCTTTCCGTTACACTGCAATCACTCCAGATTCTGTCCTTTACACTTATCATTCCAGATTCTGTCTGTCACACCACAATTACTCCTAATTCTGTCCTTTACACTGCAATCACTCCGGATTTTGTCCGTTACACTGTTATCACATCAAGATGTTCATTACAATGCAATCACTCTAGATTCTGTCTGTTACACTGTAATCACTCCAGATCTTGTCCTATACGCTGTTTTCACTCCAAATTTCGTCTGTTACACTACAATCACTCCAGATTCTGTCCATTACACTTCAATCATTCCGAGATATCCATTACACTGCAATCACTCTATGATTTTCTATGAAATGTAATCACTCTTGATTCTGTTCGTTACATTGCAATCACTCCAAAATATCCTTTACGTTGCAATCACTCCAAGATGTCCGTTACACTGCAATCACTGTATATCATGTCCGTTACACAGCAAACACTCTACAATGTAAATTACAATTGCAATTATTTACTGACTGAATTTTAGACGGATGTTTCCGTTTTTCAGGAATCACTGTCTAGTAAGAATAATATGCCAAGGCATTGACGATAGTTGAAAACATGGAATAACTTGTTTAACGGGCACATGGTACCACTTATTTTTAGGAAGTCCTTGTTTGTTCTGCTCCTGAGTGATATCATTTGATAGGACTTGAGGTTTGATATTAAACAGTACTTGATAACAGCAAGATTTCATCATGCGAATTTGGTTCTCCTTTTCAAAGCAGGTCCATTCGAAAGCTGGGAAATCATCAATGTAGATGTATCTGCCGGTAGTCTAAGAAAAACATATAATTGAGGGGGATCCCCATACAACACCCTCCACCCCAAATTATAATTAATATATATCTCAATTTTAAAATTCATATGAAAGGAAATTGGTATAAACTAAAACTATATCTTAATCTGCTTTTCTTAGAATCTGAATTTTCGGCGAAATTATAACAGTACAGGTTTCTCCATGACACAGTAAAATTTTCTCCGACACAGTATGATCTGTGATAATTAAAAAATACAAACATAATAAATTCTCTCTAACTGAAACTTTGATCAATCAGTTCTATTGTCTTTCAATTCTAAATTGTAGAGCACTAAATTACTAAGGCTCACCTTGCATTATCAATTATCTCCTAGAACCTCGCCGGATTTGACGCTTGAAGGATCAAAGACAAACAGTTTGTTTTAACACTTCATTGTAACGGTTAATTAGTTGCATTAAAATTGATTTTTTTTAAAACAATATTTAAATATGTCTTTTCTATAGGCCACGGCTCTAGAAATATGTAAGAACTGTACGTCAAACATAAACGTAACATTGTTATGGCCTAAGGCAACAGTTTGGTTCTTAATTGGGTCCACCAAAACGCATGTTGCCCTGGAACCCAAAATATGTCTTAACTTCTTTTGTGTATTGAAATCAACTGCTTATTTCGAATAATAATTGTAATTTCACTCCACTTACACGAATAAAGTTATCAAATAAAAGTGTCTAGATATATCCTTAATAGCAAAACCTGGTCCTGTAGAATCCAAATGATGATTAAGCAATAAGAGATATTCAATGTCTTCGAGTTTGAAGTCTTTCAATGCTAAATTAGATACTGCGGAATCATTTTTTTTCGTGGGGATCAATGATCGTGGGTAGTTAAACTTTCATGGTTCGTCGGGACGTAATTTCGTTGATAAGAAGTTCTAATCTGTATTTTAAACTTTTAATGAATCATAAAACAAATGTTTGTATAAGCATTCGCGGGGATGTAAATTTGTGGGTCAGGGTTACCCACGAAAGGCACGAACAATTGTCCCCCACGAACAATACTGATTTAATGGTATAAGTACACGGCTCATTTGTTAAAAGTCAACCCTTCTTTTAGTAATGATATCTCTGACTGGCACGAACAGGACAAAACGACTTTACTTCAGTCTTCTTGCATATTTCAAAATATAAGTAAATACAGCCCTGACGTTAATGAGTAGAAAATTTATAAAGACTTTTCTCTGTAAGTTTCTGTGTTTAAAATAATTTCCTTTTTTTCTACAAATGTTTGCATCCGTTCGTCAGTAAATCCTTTAATTGATTGTTGTTAAGAAACATAATACCAGAAGAAAAATGGAATGATGTGTATTGAAAATATGTGTTGTGAAAAGATAACACTTTTTTTAGGGGTCTTTTTATTTCGAATTATATTTTATCTGTGAAAGGTTGGATGACTGCTTGACGCAAAATGCCTGTCATCTTTTGACTTTAAAAGATATGAAAGAATACATGATGATGAAAAAAAAGTTAATAAGTACATACGTTATTCAACCCAAGTTGAAAGAAACATTGCCATACGCAACAGATAAGATAATCCTATAAAAGGACGAATTTTCTGTATTCCGGTTGCAGACTGTGGATATGTGTTCATTGGTATCCATTTATACCATCTTCATTCTATCTTGTAAGTAATTAATTATTATTACATTATTAATAATTAAGGAAACAATGCCAGTAACTCAAATTCAAAAAATAAAAATATGATAAGCTTCTTTTTCTATGTGAATTGTCAAAGTATTTTGTCTTTTTGAACACTGAAACCATAGAAATAATTTATTCGCCATACATATAACCAATATGTATTTTAAATATTCTAATTATTTTATAACTGATTTTTTAATACTCTTTTTAGGGATCTTTTTATTTCGAATTATATTTTATCTGTGAAAGGTTGGATGACTGCTTGACGCAAAATGCCTGTCATCTTTTGACTTTAAAAGATATGAAAGAATACATGATGATGAAAAACAGTTAATAAGTACATACGTTATTCAACCCAAGTTGAAAGAAACATTGCCATACGCAACAGATAAGATAATCCTATAAAAGGACGAATTTTCTGTATTCCGGTTGCAGACTGTGGATATGTGTTCATTGGTATCCATTTATACCATCTTCATTCTATCTTGTAAGTAATTAATTATTATTACATTATTAATGATTAAGGAAACAATGCCAGTAACTCAAATTCAAAAAATAAAAAATAAAAATATGATAAGCTTCTTTTTCTATGTGAATTGTCAAAGTATATTGTCTTTTTGAACACTGAAACCATACAAATAATTTATTCGCCATACATATAACCAATATGTATTTTAAATATTCTAATCATATTATTCCTGATTTTTTAAAGATTAAAGTTTGGTTTTTTTTTGAGAACTGTTATTGAAGCTGAACACAAATGCATGGTTAGTGTTTCTCTTTTAGGGCGATATGTTGAAGCACGTAATTATGATGTTATGTTGTTGGTGTGTTGCCCCAGTGGATATAAAATCATTATGTAAGTGTGTTTTAACATAAGAAGGTGGAACATATTTGTAGCGAGCAATCTCACTATTATCTAATTCAAGACAAAGCAGATCGGCCAATAAAGCGAGCAAAATGCATTCCGCAAGAAAATGAAGAATTAAATCTCACTTTTTTATACATCTTATTCACCGATAAAGAATACCCCATATCATTCCTTTTTTATATGAATTAATGGATTGAATATATTCCTAAACAAAATAGCTGCCGAAGCGCATATTGATCATTTTCTATACGAGTTTGATTTTGCTCCGTATTTATGAAAATGTATCATCATAATTGTAAAAATGTATATTTTTGAAAATCCACACTTTTATGCATTTTATATAGATGAAAGACAAGTCGCATCATTCCTTGATAAAATTCTCCATTACAATTAACCGGCAGTGCGAGTAGTGTGTGAAATGGGTGGCGATGTTTGTAGCATAATTTTGATGTTTCTAGAGCTCCGACTTTGATTTGCATTTATTTTTAAATTTAGATTAGATCTTTAGTTTGATTACTGCTCACAAGCTTTGTATTCTATTTTATGGAATATCTCAGTCCTATTCTACGGATATCAAATGTGAATTTATTTACTTTTGAAAAGGTGCATACGAATATTCTAGAGAAAGTCTCTTAATTGTTTTTATTCACCCGTAAACGAAGTTTCGGGGGTATATGGTTTTTGTCGTTTCCGTCTGTTTGTCTCTCTGTCTTGTTCGTTCGCAAAAACATTAACCTAACTCATAATTTTTGATTTAGAGGAGCTATGACTTACATATTCACATGTGTATTCCTTTTAACAAGCCCTTCCCATGTGTACTAACAATTTTGACCTTGACCTTAGAGTTTGACCCCGTTTTACAAAAAACAAGATGTGTTTGTGAAACACTGATGCCCCCGTATTGCAACATAGTGAAGATCTAACTTTTCTTAGATGCAAAATTAATATATTAGTACCCAAACTAGGATCTCATAACTGGAAATACAATTGTAAAACACGAAAACCCTATCACCATCTGTTCCCAAGTTATGGCCAGGCTAAAGTTTTCTCATAAGTACAGAAATCTTCAAGATCAAGGTCAGAAGGTTAGGTTATTGGTATCCAATGAAAGGTCTTTCCACAAAGATCATATATTTGAAGTATGGAAGCCCTAGCCCTAACAATCTAAAAGTTATGACCAAGGTTAAAAAGATTTTTATAGTAGGTAAAACTCCAAGATCAAGGTCAGAAGGTCAAGGTTGTGGTGTTGAATGAAAGGTCTTGTCACAAGAATTACATATGTGAAGCATGAAAGCCCTAGCACTTACTCTTCAAAAGTTATGGCCAAGGTTAATGTTTTTTCATAAGTCTAGAAATCTCCGAAGTCAAAGTCAAAAAGTCAAGGTTATTGGAATCCAATTAATGCTCTTGCTACAAAGAATACACATGTTAAGTATGGAAGCTCTAGTCCTAACGGTTCAAATCTTTTGTCCAAATTTAAGATTTTTTAAAAGTAAATCAAACTCTAAGGTCAAGGTCAAAGGTCTTGAAATCAAATGAAAGGTCTTGTCACAAGGATAAAATATATAAAGTATGAAAGCACTAGCTCTTACCCTTTAAAAGATATCATCAAGGTTTATTTTTTGAAAGTAGGTCAAACTCCAAGGTCAAGGTCAAAAGGTCAAAGCTCTTGGTATCCAATGAAGCGGCTTCTTACAAGGATTACATATGTGAAGAATGAAAGCTCTAGCGCTTACCGTTCAAAAGTTATTGCATTAAAGTTTTACATTAGTACGTAAATCTCCAAGGTCAAGATCAGACGGTCAAGATTGATGGTATCCAGTAAAAGGTCTTGCCATAAAAAATATATATATGTGAAGTATAAAAGTCCGAGTATCTACCGTTCAAAAGTTATGGCCAAAGTAAAAATTTAAAATTTTTGTGCTTAAGTGGGTCAAACTCCAAGGTCAAGGTCAAATTTGGTGGTACCCAAAGAAAGGTCTTGTCACAAGGAATACAAATGTAAAATATGAAAGTCATAGATCCACTTAATCAAAAGTTATGGGCAAGGTTAAAGTTTTTGCAGACAAACAGACAAACAGAGAGACAGACAGAGAGACAGACAGACGGACACGACAAAAAATATATACCCCCGAAATTTCGTTTACGGGGGCATAAAAATCCAAACTTTTACTTTGGCCATATATTTTGAACAGTAGATACCAGGACATTTATAATTCACATATGTATTCTTTTTGACAAAGCCTTTCATTGGGTACCAACTAGCTTGACCTTTTGACCTCGACGATATCTATATTTATGAAAAAAAGTTTGACCTTGGCCATAACTTTTGAACGGTAAGGGCTAGGGCTTTCATACTTTACATATGTAATCCTTGCGAAAAGACGCTTCATTGGAAACTAAGAACTTTGACCCTATGACCTTGACCTTGGAGTTTAACCTACTTTTTAAATACAATTTTGACCATAATTTTTGAAGGGTTAGGACTAGGGCTGTCATACTTTACATATTTTATCCTTGTTGTAAGACCTTTCATTTGATATCCAGAACTTTGACCTTGGAGTCGACCCATTTATACACAAAAAATCCAAGCTTTTACGTTGGCCTTATTTTTTATACGGTGGGTAATAGGAATTTTATATTTCAAACATCGGATTTTGTGGAAAGACTTTTCATTTGCTTTCTAAACCTTCGCATTGTTGCCATACGGGGGATCAGTGTTTCACAAACGCATATTATTTAAGTACATACGAGGGCTGTTCAATAAATAATGTCCTCGGTGCTCGGAAAGCAGCAAAACAGCCTTTTCAATTGTTTATTCTTCATGATTTTACTTATTAATCTCTTTTAATTAAAACACATGTCCGTAACATTTTTTATCCAGTTTCTGATTGTTTTTAGAACTTATTTTTGGGTATGACCCTTAGTATACTGGAAAATGGCATATCCAAAACTTCCCTTGACTTGTTTCTTCCCTCTGATAGGTGTTTTTTTTCAAGTTTGGAAATAGAAACAAGTCAAAAGGTCAAAGATCTGGTGAATATTGTTAATTTGAAAAAACATAAGCTTTTTGTTTATCTCGAAAACCCCTTTACTCTTCCGGGCGTGCGGGTTTGGACGCTGTCATTAAGAAATTTGATGTAGTGGATTCCTGATTCTGGGTCCTTCCTCTTACAAACCTTTTGATTTTTTGCAAAAAAACCTGCTTTCTAGACTCCTCCAGAAATTAAACTATTTCCCCGAATACGAATTTGAACAATACCATAATATTTAAGAAAATTGCATATAAATCTGTCTTTGTTTTCTTGTATATCTTGGCTCTTGTCAGACCTTCGCTGTTTTATCAAGTACATCTTATGGTAAATTTTGTTTTGAGGATTGTAAGCAATGGATTCATGTTCCATTATCTGTTTGAATATCAAACAAACGTGGATAACTACAATTACTGATATTTTAAAATAATTATTAAGACATTTGTACACACTGTCGTTTTCACTCATTTTTTTCAAAATATAGGGTGACCTTTGAGTACAAAGTTTTCTTTACCGTCAAACGTTTCTTTAAAAAAGTGTAAACTACTCCCGATATGATGGCTTTCAAATTTGCTATGTGTCTTAAAGTCAATCATGCATCATCAAATATTATTTGTTGAAATTTGGCAAACAGTACATAAGTTGTTATAATGTTTGTTGACAAGGACAGTACCTATTTTTTTGCCCATTACATAATTTATTATCATTGAAATCCACCTGCTCATTTGTCTATAAAACAGGCATTAGTTGCTGTAAATGTCACATATTTTAGAGAATATTTCTTTGGGATTTTAACAAGTTTTTCAGCAGCTTTCATGAAGCTTTTATTTTCACTCTACTTTACTGATTCTTTACCATTCATTTATAATGCAGTGTCTCGAATAGCCCTTGTTTCCCAGCTTCTCACGATGAAAGTCTGTGATAAAAAGTGATCACGTAAACTGTTATAAATTCATTAATGATTCAATAATGAGAGAAAGTCATGTTTAGTGTCATATTATATCTGCATTGTATGTCATACTGTTCAATACATTATTTATTGAACAGTCCTCGTATTTTTAAATAGTTGATAAAAATTAATTTTGACATATATCAAGTAGAAAAACCTTTTCTTTGTTTTACAGTAAATTGTGAATTTACGGAGAATTTCTGCCACTGGAGAGTTAATGTCGTTGGTCGAATAATGAATTTCGATTACCCCAGGCAGTTCTGTGGAATTTAAGGAGATACGGACGAATGTCTTTCTAGAACAGAAATTTACGCGGCAAATCATTGGCGTATAGGGACCATAACTAATTACACGGAATATTATCTGTATCTTCCTACAGGTAAGGATAAAAACCCCCTTGGCATGTAAAAGTTCGTTTTTCTGGAGTTCGAAAAAGAGTAGGCTCACTGGGGGCCGCCAGAGAAACTCAAAACCTTCAAAACCGTTCATACAATATTTAAATTTCCCGCCGAAGTATGGCTGAAATATTGCCGACTCGGCGTTAAAAAACAATAATCAATCAATCAATTAATCAATCCTACAGGTAATATAAACTATATCAGGACATCAATACCTGGACATGTTTTCAGGTGATTTCAACAGGTAATATCATGGAACAAGAAAGAATCAGTACCTCTCTGCAGGTGATTCAACAGGTCATGTAATACTACAACTGAAAAATAGTACCACGGTAAATGATCAGGCGCGTCAAGAGGTCAACAGGTCATATAATACATGTACTAGAACTGAAAAACAGTACAACAGTTAATGATCAGGCGCGCGTTAACAAGTCATATATTACTACAACTGAAAAAAAAGTACCTAGGTAAATAAACAGGCGCCTCAACAGGTCATATGATACTATATCAGAACTGTAAGAACAGTTAAATTGGCGAATCACTGGAGTATAAGCACCATAACTAATGACACACGGAGTATATTCTATATATTCCTACAAGTAAAATAAAACTATTATAACAGGACATATAATAATACAGCTGAAAATCAGTATTTAGGGTAATGATCAGGCGCGTCAACAGGTATATAATACTACAACTAAAAATCAGTTCCCAGATAAATGATAAGGCGCGTCAACAGGCTATATAAAACTGAATTGAAAATCAGTACCACGGTTAATGATCAGGTGAGTTAACAGATACTTTTATACTGCAACTAAAATCAGTTCCTAGATAAATGATCATGCGCGTCAACAGGTCTTATAATATTACAACTGAATATCAGTACCTTACCATGTGCAAGGCAGCGTTCTTGAAATATTTTTTTCCCTGTCAGTCATTTGAACTGCTATGTGAAGTTTGTCACTCCCGGCAGATTTCTATTAGTCCACAAAAATTATCAATAAAAAGATAAAAACTGCAGGCCTTTTTGCATTTCATTATTTTATCAATACATTGTGCACCCAGCGTCAACAAACAATGCACATCATGCCGATTTGATCTTCCATATAACAACTTTCTTTGAATTTGCGTGGGGGTCCATTTTCTTCATAAGTTTTAATCTATTTCGATTTTCTCATCTGTTTTACTTTAGCGCCGTCAACAAAACTACTTTACCTGCGTTCATCGAAGAAGCCATTACAATATACAGTAAAGCGTTTGAAATATTACGATCGGTTGATTGTAGGAAATTTCGTACGAAATTTGGTCGGATTGTCGCAAGTTCTTCTATCAACAATTACCGGTCATTTGGACTGACACGGAACGCAAAGTAATCGGTTATTGGTTGTTTTTATCGGTTTTGCCGACAGGACCGAAAGATTTTAAGAACTCTGGCAAGGGTGATGTAACAGATCATTTAATATTACAACAGGACCTCAACGCCTTGGCATCTGATGTCTTAAGTATGAACATGAAGAAAATACAAATACTTTGAATTATGGGGAAAAAAATGTAAGGCAAAACGAACGCCTGTTTGAGTGCATGTAAGATTCAAATATATTTTTGCCCTGTGCACATTAATCCTGACATGAAAATTTTTACTTTGCTAGTGATAGCTTTAGGAAACATTTGTATCTAGGTAAAAGTTTACTCGGCAAAATGCGCATCCCACTGTGTAACTTTTATGTGAACTCACATCTCCTACCCTATTTCGCGCATTCAATGATTAAACGCGATTCACGGATAATACCCGATTTCGAGTCTTCTCTCCGATCTGTTTAAGGTTGGAAGGTTCTTCTGGAAATTTTTACCTCTTGATAATATGAAAACAAGAAAGCAATTATACCGACGAAAATTCTAAAATATTATTTGTCTTTAAAGAGTCATAATTTTTTATTAACCTCAGATTGTTCTGCCACAGTAATCACTTTATTCAGCAGATAGTTAACCATACAAAGATATGGTAAAAAGCTGTAATAACAAAATAATAACAAGAGGCCCATGGGCCACATCGCTCACCTGAGTAACTTGATTGAGGCATTTCATTAGCAGATTTCCCCTCTTGCTAAACCTATCGTGCCCCCCCCCTTTCCCCTTACTTGATTTTAATATTTAAAAATCTACACTACCCAAGTATGCTTCCACATAAAGTTCAGCTTCCCTGGCCCAGTGGTTCTTGAGAAGAAGATTTTTTAGATTTGTTATATACATTTCCATGTAAAACTTGGATTCCCTATTGTGGCCCCGTCCTACCTCCGGGGGTCATGATTTTAACAATTAAATATCTACAATACTCAAGGATGCTTCCATATAAGTTTCAGCTTTCCTGGACCTGTGGTTCTTGAATAGAAAATTTTTAAAGAATTGTTCCATATAATTCTATGTAAAATTTGGATTTCCTATTGTGGCCCCGCCCTACCTCCGGGGGTCATGATTTTTACAATTTCATATCAACACTACCCAATGATGCTCCCACATAAGTTTGAGCTTTCCTGGACCAGTGGTTCTTGAGAAGAAGATTTTTATAGATTTGTTCTATATATTTCTATGTAAAACTTGGATTCCCTATTGTGGCCCCGCCCTACCCCTGGGGGTCATGGTTTTTACAATTTCATATCTACACTACTCAAGGATGCGTCCACATAAGTTTCAGCTTTCCTGGCCCAGTGGTTCTTTAGAAGAAGATTTTTAAAGATTTGTCCTATATATTTTCTATGTAAAACTTGGATTCCCTATTGTGGCCCCGCCTACCCCCGGGGGTCATGATTTTTACAATTTCATATCTACACTACCCAAGGATGCTTCCACATAAGTTTCAGCTTTTCTCGCCCAGTGGTTCTTGAGAAGAAGATATTTTTATGACCCACCCTATTTTTGTCTTTTTTTTATTTTCTCCCCTTCGAAGGGGACTTGGCCCTTTATTTTTACAATTTAAACTCTCCCTCACCCAAGGATGCTTTGTGCTAAGTTCGATTAAATTTGGTCCATTGGTTCTTGAGAAGAAGTCGAAAATGTGAAAAGTTTATAGACGGACAGACGGACGACGGACAAAATGTGATCAGAAAAGCTCATTTGAGCCTTCGGCTCAGTTGAGCTAAAATTCATTGACAGGTATGGCTTTCCATAGAAAAAAGTTTTCACTATCAAGAGATCTCTCCTCAAGCAAAATTACCAAGTCTGTCACTGGTCTGATATATGTGGGAGTCTTTCTGTCCTTGCTGACGCGAACTTCCACCGTGCGAACTAGGTTATCCTTACCGCGAAACACCTTGATCACAAGTCACAAGGGGCCACATGTTTCTATGTCCTTACGTAGTACATCATCCACATTATCGTTTCTTTGATCTTGATGCCACTTCTTCAGAATCTGTAACGTGTGCAGATATTATTTTTACCATCTGTCCCAAAACATCTTTTCACTGCACTCTAGTAGATCCTTAGCATCTGTGTTGCAATCTTCATCATCCAGAGTCAGTCTTTTGAGTAAGCAAGATGTTTGGTGTGAGAATGAAAGGTGAGTCTGTATCTGTAGGAATTGAAGTCAGAGGGCACAAGTTAATAATTGCACTACATTCACATAAGAAACAGCAGCTACTGCTTTCTCTGATGCATCACATCTCTCTCCTGAAGCGAATCAAAACTCCAAGTAAATTGTTTGTGAGGTTAGGGCCAGCGAGCATTTGGTTGATCAGAGATGTATCTTCGCATTTGGCGGAGAAATCAAATACACCCCTAATTTGGTGAGGTTTTTGTGGGTGTTAAACCCCAAAGAGTGGTTAATACTATCGTTCCTGTTATGAATTGGTCTCTTTTAACGTCACATGTCGAAACGCTAGTTCGTAATTGTGCGGTAGGGGTTCTCGTGGTTTGCAGAATGGTAGAGGAGCTACCCACTTTCAATCTGGACCTATGTCCAACTCTTCCTTCAAAATGTTCGTGAATATTCTATCCTCTACTGATGTTCCAATCTTATTGTCACTCCTTGTACGCATGAACAAAGCCTCACGATCAGCATCACAGTGTGTCTTGGCAAGGTCACTCTTCATAAACTGATCCTTACTAAAATAACCTGGTCACAAGATTAAAGAATAGTTCTGCGGCCATTCTCAAAAATGAAGGTCTTGTACACTGTAGCGACTTTCGGAATTTGTTTTCCGGATAAAAACGTATCACCGATAATCGTCCAGCCTAAGGGTGACCTTTGAGCGAAGGGCTCTTCTCCGTGTCCTATTCGGTGTTCTATTACATGATGAGCTTGAGGAAGATCTCTTCCTATCAGTAACATGATTTTCATTGTCTTCGTCTGGTGAAAAAGAACTCGCAAGGTCTCGCATATGTGAATAATGAGCTGCAACTTCTGGGGTGAGAATCTCTGAATAGTTGTTTGGTATTTCATCACATTCAATAACACATAGAAATTGAAGCCTTGTCGGACGGTTTGCTGATGCTGTTCTGCCTGATGTTATCACCTGTCCAGAAAACGATGTCATCAGATACTATATTGTCTGTGATTTTATGCTCAAAAAGTCTAACAATTCTTTCTTCGCTAAAGTCTTGTTACTTTGATCATCTAACATAACATATAAAGAGACAACTTTTCCATGATAGGTCACTGTTGCAGGAACTATCCTGGAACAGGATTTTCCTTTGAATTCTCCACTAATTTCCGGACAGCTACTGTTCATTGTTGTCACGTGTTCACTGGGACCAAGGAGTTTTTTTTTTTTTTTTTGGGGGGGGGGGTCCTCCCCGCCATGGACTGGTGCATGTTTCTGTTTCACAACACTACCACTGAAACCTGAAGCGCTGTCCACGTGCAATGCTGTGATGTGACATTCATTTCCGCAGTCTTTGCACCTGAATGTTTGCCTTGCAGTCAAACCTTCTGTGAGTTCATGAACAACAAAGAAAACACAGTCCATGCTATCGCATTACATGTAGTCTCCTACGTTCTTCCAGAGATTTTGACTTGAGCACTCTACAGTTTGCAACACTGTGTTTCACCCCAGGTCCTTTATGAATCACACATCCATCACCCTTAGGATCTTGGGAATTAGCTGTTTCAATCTGTTGGGTCACAGTTGTCTTTTTGGTGCTCACTTTTCCCTTGATTGCAGTCAATGGTTGCTGGTTACTGTCACTGTGATACTTGTAACTGGGATCATTTCTGATTCTGATCATGTCTTCGATTAAGTCAACAAAGATGCTAAATGAAGGAAATATGGCTCCATGTGTATTTTTGTATTTTACAGGACGGTTGGTCCACTTTTACTGTATTGGAATACGGCAATTTGGAAATTTTTGTCCTTATTCCCACTGAAAAATCCAGATAAGATAACATGTATAAATATTTTAGATCCTCCTTTACAAAATGAGGATGTCAGATAGCTCGTAAAGTTTCTCGTCGTCCTTATTTTTTAGTTTCGAAAAGTTGGAGAGTTTGGCCCTAATGGAAGCTTCTAAAAGTTCTGGAGCCCCATAACATTCATTCAGGCGCGATCCCAGAGCCGTTGCAATCCCTTAGACAAATCAAAGATTTTTTATGTCTTGATGCTTAATGCATTTTTTCTTGATTCTGGTCATAGATATTTGATCAGTAGATCCATTTGTTCGGATACCATAATTTGTAGTTCGTTCACAACAGAAATGAAACTTGATTTCCAAACACAGTATGTTTCTGGTTTGTCATTAATGCTAAAAAGTATATATAGAAAAGAGTAGGTCCTATTTAAGTAGAAATCGAGTTACGTCAGCCACTTGAGGTGAGGTCTGTTAAGATGGATATATGGTGGTGCATATGGGTTCATATGTTTACAGGAGAAGCCTGCATATCAACATGACTCGTTGTTCCTTGGGTCGAGGTTTAGTTTCCTTGACTACAGCTGGCATTGGTGACATACACCCCATAGTGGATTCTAGCATATCACATTCCGCCTCTGCCTCTCTCTGCAGGTTCAGCACCTCGAGCTCTGTTTCTTTCTCTGCTTGCTTCTTTCGTAGTTCTGATTCCTTTAATGCATACCGAATTTTCGCCTTGGCTGCCTTTGCCTTTGCTCTTTTCCTTGCGAGATCTTCAGTGAAGATAGTAAATTCACCACTTGACTGAGAAGGAATACTGTGAGTACTTCCATTGCCATCATGGTTCTTAACTTCTGACGACTGAGAATGAGCACTGTGAATACTTCCATTGCCTGTATGGTCCACCTTGTTTTTACAGGGTTTGCCTGTCTAATGTTCTCGTCATCCTTGATGGACAATGAAGCATTGCTATCTGGAAGTGTTCCATCACCATCTTCCAAGGTTAATTCAGTTCCAGTAACCCCCCTCCCCCCACCCCCGTGTGCTTATTCTGGTGTCTTTTTACTGTTCTAACACAATAATCACTTTAATCAGCAGAAAGTTAACCATACAAAAATATGGTTAAAAACTGTAATTACAAAATAATAATAATCAATGACAGGTATGACTTTCCATAGAAAAAATTTCACAAACAGGTGTACTTATCGGTAAAGCAAGCAGATATAACATTTTACACAATAATAAATTCTTAGACTGTGTGAATAGTTAAGCGTGTTACTTCGAAAAGATTTAAATATGTATTCACTCAAAATTATACATGAACATACACGATTTAAAAAAAAAACTGATGTAAATAATGGCGCACCGTACTCCGAGTACATAAAATTTAAGAAAATGCAAAAGTTAGCATCTAAAGCATTTAACACACAAGTAGTATAGATAATGACCAAAAGATTTAATATAAATTTAAAATAAAATCTGGGATTAACTTACTCTGTAGATAGCCGGGGTTCTAAAAGAAGGATATATTCAACGATCGAGTATGGCGGGAATCTCTAACACAAACAAGTCGTACGACAACTATTAGTTCGTACCTCAAACTATACTATAAAATATAGCCAAATAGTAGAATATTAAAATGAAACGAAAACACAGAGCATTGCCCACTTATGTACGAAAACCATTTTAGGTTTATTTTAACAAAACATTAAATATATGTATAAATACAATAATATTATTGAAGTAGTTTATGATGACAACAGTTATATCTTTTTTATGAAATAAGTCGAATGGAGCATCGATGGAAACCTCCACATTGTTCCTCTAAAGGAGAGGGGCACGCATATCACTGAGTTTCAAAATAAATTAAGTTACTATTTTTTTTCATATAATTATTTCATAATGATGTTTTCATGGATGTAAAAGTTACGATTCATTTTCAATTACCTTTTTTTTCAGAACTGAAGGTGAAACTCATGGCATACAGTAATTCAACAAAATTTTCTAGGGGTTTCTGGTGGTTTCTCGACTTAGAAACATCTATGTTTTATTCACCATTCATATCTCTCCTCTCCACGAAGCCCCGCTGTTTGAGGTATAAATACCTACTGGCAGGCAACGCCTACTTGACAGTTTCGTATGTGACAGGTTTGGATGACGGCTACTCTGACATTCCTTTGAATGCACATGCTGCACAGTCTCAAGCTTGGACTATGCCCTATGGATTTGTCAACTTGCCACTTGATAAAGAATATAGAGTACGCACATGTCAAATTTGTTTAAGTATATCATTACGTAAAAATTGGGAGGGTATATATAGTGATCGGAAAGTCCGTCTGTACGTCTGTTCTCCCGCCTGTACGTCCATCCGTCTGTCTGTTATGCTTGGGGGTACACATCTCTCATCCGTACTTCTTCTTATATCATGTGAACAAATCTTTGAATCTTTGCAACAAGCTGCTATTGTGCAGCTAGTATTATTCGTTTTGATTGGTAACATATTCTGGGTTTTCGATACATATATCAAGGCATGGACACATTCTTCTATGATACTGAATGGTCACAGATTGCCGAGCGGATTTACCTTTTTACAAATTTAAATGCAACTCAAACCCCTGTTTCTTTCTTACAATTTGCATGTTTTATTTCATGATAAATTGTACAAAGTCATTATAATTGCTGGTGACCAGTTGCGCCTCTCGCTTTCCAGCTCACTGGCTGGAGGATGGACTATAAGTTCAAAGGGTGGCGGTCTATATACTACACTCCAAGGGCGATATACACTGGGCTATCTCAGTGTCGTACACCAACTATGACATATAGCTTGAACGTGCTCCAACATATGCACACAAGTTTTACTAACAAGCTCTAGTGGCTTTACACAAATATACTTTACACTCATTATATGATCATAATGAACACGTCTTAGATAAGACTCAATTACACACACTCAAGGAAAGTTAAAAATATAAGTACAACTCCTACACAGGTGCAATATAACGAATTACTACTTTACGGACAACCTATTATGACAGCAATTGTGCACCGTACTTTTAAATAGTGAAATGCGTCTTATTAAATATATACTAATCCAATTAAACAAAACATATATCATAAAACTGATGAGAAATACGGTTACTGGATGTTTTAGGACAAATGAATGATACTTTACACTGTCAATAACTAAAATGAAAATATAAATGACCCTACCACAGAAAATCTGGATCATAACGTTCTTTTTAAAAACAATGGAATACAAAGCAAGCCCTGCAAGAGATACCCGGTACATGTAAAATATCAATGCTGGATACCAAAACAAAAGTATATATATAAGGGGTGAGAAACGTCTTCTTCTCTTGACTGCCGTGTCCAAAGTAACCTGCACGGACAGACGGGTTTTAAAGTCCAGAGAATTGTGGTTCAGTAAAGGATATTTACAGTGAAAACATGTCTAAAACGAAGGGGTTCGACACGGGATATTTACATGAAAATAAAAATACGTTAACAAAATAATGATATAAGGATTTTAATGTGACAAATGGACCCATCTTTTATCCGTTATTCATCTTATGCAACTGAATAAAATAAACGATATCATCACAGATTCTTTATTCTAAAACTAAATTGACAACTCCCTTTTTAATTTTTTTTTCGATCTGACATTTTTTGGTCCCCTCGGACAAAAATAAAACATTTGGTATTATAAACATATGAAAACTATTCGAAAGAAGGTGTCTCATTCAGTGAGCTCGGTGCTCACAGTACCTCAAATCCTAGTTTATAAATGGCGTTCACCCTGTATTCTAAATAATAATTCTTCTTTGTTTATCGGTAGATACATTTCCGTGTATTATTTGAAGCCGGAAAATGGAATCTTGCTGTGATACATGACATAACTGTTTTTGATGGGATATGTTTTGGTAAGTGCACTTTATTTTTTTCTAATTTATTAAGCTATAACGGAAAATATTAATCAATTATTAAATCATTTGAGATGTAAATACGATTTGTCATGTGATCTTATCCATTAAAGCTATCTTAAAGGTAATTATAACAGAACACTAAAAGGCCTGCACATTTAAAAAACTTAAATGTCTGCATCGATAACTGCATGGCAGATCTCTACAATTCAGTCACATTTCTGTTAATCTCATTTTACTGAATGGGATTGTGTTTAAAATTTGATTTTTCTTTTCTTTAACCAACAGAAGCATGTGCGATGGATTTTTTCCAATGTCGAAGTTCGGAATGCATTCCCTCTTATCAAGTATGTGATAAGAGGTTTTAATCCGACTGTTCCGATCATTCTGACGAGAAATTTTGTTGTGAGTTTCAAGTTAAAAAAAAGTCATTAATCGCATCGGAAATTAAGAAAAATTAGATATAATAATTTTTTAGACTTATTTCAGTTTGTATCAAGTTCCAATGATTCCTTTTAAAGCTTATAATATTTTCCTTTAATTTAAAAACAAAATATATTCTTTTTTTCCAATCATATCTTTAATTAAAGAGTTTTTTATCATAAGCTTATTTTTCAGTATCAAAAAGGTATTACTACTACCCGGATTTAAACTGCAACAGCGTGTCATACCCAGTACAGCCCCTAGGTGTCTCTGAAGAATCAACGGAAAAAAGTACGACAGGAACCAAAACTTCCGCTCAATTTTTCTTGAAATGTGTAAGGAATGATTCTGTAGACAGCGAATGTGTTAATATCTTGTACACAGTATCTGCGGCCTGTTTTCAACAATTTTCTGATGAAAAACTCACAAATTCCCTATATCTCTTCTCTGTTTTTAATCTCAATGAATCCATTTCTTTGTCTTGTAGTTACTGTATTCAGAAAGGTCTTTGCAATTGTGCACAAGATTTTTCATATTTGCTCCCTTATCTTAATTTATCAATGGATATTGAATGCCTCAGTTCCAACAACAGCGAATCGTTTACCTTAAAAGGACCCGGATACAGCAATACATCCCAGTGTATTCTTGTAGATTGTAAACAGTGCTTAGAAATGTCTGCTGATTGTGCCAGTTTACTTTCTATTTCTAAAAATAATTCAATGTTGAAATGGACAGAAAATACTTCTGCTTTAACTAGTAACTGTAGCAAGTCCTCAAACGTATCTTACATTAACTGCTCTCAGGGACAGCTAGTGGAAGAAATGATTCCGCCTCACAACGACAGCCAAGAAGTCTGTGAGAAGAAACAAAACAATTCCTCTGATTGCAAAGGAAACTCTAACATTATGTCTTCTGATTCAATCACGTGTTCAAGTTGTGTGGAAATTGGTTTATCCACCAGCTGCAAACCCAACAGTCAAAGTTCTATCACGTGTCATCCTTTCTGCCCAGAAGCTTGTAATTGTTCTGGGAAAAGCTACATTTGTGTGAGAGATCTTTGTCCAGCGTATACAGAAAAACTCGTATTACAAAACGTTCGTTGTGGGACTCTGGAATTACAAGATAGCTTCTTTCCAAGATACTTCATACAAAGCAAGCATATATTCAAGCTTGAAATATGTTATTCTTTTATAACAGAGCTGAAAATTTATCAATACGAACATTTATCTCTACACAAAATCATTATTATGCATAGCACCTTTGACAAAATATCTGTACGTGCTTCTGATTATGGAATTGTTTATGAAGCATTAAATTCTCTTCACGTATTTAACTCATCGGTATCGGACCTTGTGTTCCAGAACTCTGAAATGGTAACATCAATGAATGCTACACATTATATTCGAAATGTTAAATTTAATTATAAACCATCAATCTACGATATTTCTGGTAACACATTTGAAGACTTTGAACTCTCTTATTTTAACGTGCGAGACATGTTGAATGCAAGCTACAACGTGTTCACAAAAATGCCTAAGATTTATGGTTGTAGAATTGTAGACTTCAGCTTTAACAGGCTCACAAGCTACGCACATTCTGCGGCTGATACACATGTTTTATTCCTAAACAACAACCATATCAAGTCTGTCAGAAGGACAAATTACGACCCAAAAGTCGGAACCAGCTTGAGAATATTTGATATCTCGTACAATGACGTTACAGTTGTCAATGCTGGAGACCTTCTCGCCGTTAATTTGATATTTCTGAATTTGTCAAACAACATTATTCACTCAATACACTTTGAAGCATTTGCCGGTATACCGCAGCTCACCTCTCTTGATTTGTCACGTAACAACATCTCAGCAATCGCTGCTGGAACCTTCCTTCCACTAAAGAATTTGGAAGAGCTATATTTGAAAGAAAACTCCTTTCAGGTCACTCTTGGCATGTTTCTAGGTCTTTCTAGTCTACGATGGATGGGGGTTAGTCATTATACGATATGCTGCGCGAAACCCAACAGCAGATATGCTGTTCAATGTATAGCTCCGGTGAATGAGATTTCCTCTTGTAAGAACCTGATAGCAGTACCTGTCCTCAACGTATCAATATGGTACATTGCCCTAATAGCGGTTTTAGGAAACATTGCGGTTCTGATATATAACGTTGAAAAATCCAAAGACAAGAAAGAGGAAGCTTATTACATCCTGGCAATTAATTTAGCCTGTGCTGACTTTCTGATGGGTGTGTATCTCTTTATCATCGCTTTTATAAATCTGCATTATACGGGACAGTATGGGATGAACGACTACGTTTGGAGACATAGCTATATATGTACCCTAGCAGGAATCATGGCCACTTTGTCGAGCGAAGTATCTGCTTTCGCTGTTTTGTTCATCACCCTCGATAGACTTATTATTGTCAAGTATCCATTTTCAGATGCTAAACTAACAAAGAAGAAAGCGTATTTGCTTATGCCTACTGTATGGATCCTGTCTTCTTTCTTATCTTTATTCCCTTTAATTCAGAACACCGGTCTTGAGAACTTCTACGCACAGTCTGGAATATGTGTCTCACTCCCTTTGTCTGTTGTAAGAAGGTCTGGATGGGAATACTCAATGATTGTGTTCGTGGGTATCAATTCTCTTCTTTTCCTTGGCATTCTTGTTGGACAGATTTCAATATTCGTAGAAGTTATCTGTGTTGGTCGGAACGTGAGATCGACCAAGACAAGGCAGAGGGCAGCTTCACTGGCTATGACGCTGTTTGTCATCGTTATTACCGACGTCTTCTGTTGGATACCTATAGGGATAATAGGTGAAATTTAATGATAATTTTCTTTTTAAATATACTTCTGTAAGAATATGTTAAAGAAATTATTAAAAGATCTAACCGAAACATTCTAGCCTGCATGATAGGTTTACTTAGAAATATATTTTTTCTCAATCAGGACAGCTGTTATTGTAAGCATAATCTGGCTACATTTCTTATTTACAGGAATGCTGACCTTTTGGGGAATTGAGGTTTCCCCTGAAGTGTATGGCTGGATGGTTGTAGTAGTAATGCCTATCAATTCCGCCATTAATCCAATCCTCCACACCCTGGCTTCTGTCATCAGGAAAAAGGTCAGATGCTAAAACTACATTTATAAGTATCAAGTGCATTTTAATCTCTTGTGACTGTTGAATTTCCCTATATCCAGTGCCTTTCCATTTTTCCCAAGTATACCTTCATCAACACTTATCACAATGTTTCTTAGAGGAAAGCATAATCACATTTATTCAAATAAAAGGTCTGGAATAAATGTGTATGCTATTACACCGATCAATTTTTCTTTAGCAAAATGTTCTTGACATATCATATTCATAAACCAGTTTACATTCGTCATTATTTTTACTGAGTCTATTTAAGGAAGAACCTATGTCAGAAAAGTCTTTGTCGCAAGAATTTCAAAATGATTAGTTAGTAGTTTCTTATCAATCAGTATTAATAACACAGGATTAAACTATTAAATGAATGTTTGGGGCTACTTTCAGATTAAGAATCTTAACGTTTATCAAAAACTGTACTGTTTTATTTGAAAAGATCAATTTGATAGAAAAATTTTAATCAAACACTAACCATTAAAAATATATACATGAATAAGTAACAAATAATTAGGAGAAGGAATGCACATCATTTCATGATAGATATCACAAATGTACACACAATCTACAACACATACCTCTTTGACTTAGACACATTTCCTTAAGATGTTATACTATTTAGTTGGCATCTGAAGATTTCTTTTTAGGATTTTTGCATTCCTTCAAATTACGAGGGTTGATC
Organism: Saccostrea glomerata; assembly: GCA_003671525.1. Classification (NCBI taxonomy): domain Eukaryota; kingdom Metazoa; phylum Mollusca; class Bivalvia; order Ostreida; family Ostreidae; genus Saccostrea; species Saccostrea glomerata. The sequence goes on along the minus strand of PRKT01000217.1, from coordinate 522,160 downwards.
CAAAAGTAATGTCACAACTTTGATAAAATTCCTATAAATCGACATAAAGCAACAAAATTACACATGCACGAAGTTTTATTTATTTTAAATCAGACCTGAAAAATTCAAAGGAATATGATGTAAACTTTCCAAAATATCGAATTTTAAACAATGTGCGTTTATGGTAGTCGCCGCACCTAAATATAACGTCATATGACGGATACGCATTTCATATTTTTAAGCATTTCCCCTTTGTTTCATTAAAAAAATATTTGTGATTCGCAAACACTTTCACCAGTTCCACTTTTTTAAAAGAGTTTTTGGTACAATTATACAATCACTCGTTTCATAATTTAGCCCGCTGTCAATATTTTTTGAACGGTAGCAAAGACAAACTTAAAAATTCACATATGTGTGTCACTCTATACGTCTGTCTATTTTGACGTCAGACACCATTGAACGTTTCCGTCCGATCTCTTATCTTTCGGGCTTTTTATCCTCAATGATCATTCAGTGACCAATCACCCGCCTAAAATTGATGAAACCATCTATTAAGATGTCTTTTCTTTTCATCCTTTATTCTGTAAGTCCGATCAACATTATTGTCGCTTGTGATGATTCCCATATTTTGAAGCAACAAATGCATTACAACTCGTTGAGCTGTGTTTTCCCATTTCGACAACCCCTTTGTTCAATTCAACAGAGTAAAATAACAATGTTTATGATCACAAATACCAATGCCGTCATTTAATTTTCAATTTAAGAATAGAAAATGATGAGAAATGTGTCTTTTAAAAAAAAATGGGAGATTAAGTGCTTTAATTTTTTAGAATCTTTTTAATGTGTTTGTCTTTTTCATTCTAAAAAAAATCACTTCAAAACGTGACGTTCCATTGTGACGCGGCGACACCCCCTATGCTCTATGTTTTAAACATCTATAAAATAGATTCGAATGAACATTATTAAACTAAAATTTCAATGTTAATTAGATTTATATCTGTGCATCTTTTGGTATATTGTTTTTGACAATATGACGCCAAATATAAAAGATATGGACACTGTGACATTACTTTTGGATCAACCCTCGTAGTTACATGTCATTCACATTATCACAATACTTTACATGTACATTGTAATTTCATTACAGGAGATAGTATTAGATTTGTCAACTTAATTGTCACGATCTATTGATCTAGTAGAATGCAAGGTGCCTACAGGTTCCTCTTATTCAAGAAATATATTGTCATTAAGCTTTATAACCAAATATATATATATATTGAATTAACATTATTTTTTATCATTAATATTTTGAATTGAATTCTGTGATGTCAAACTGCTTTATTTTCTACAATTTATATTAAAGCTGTAAAGTACGGGGGAAAGTGACATTGAATTAATTATGACGTCATAATGGATCTAGCACAGGCTAAACACAATCACTAGTTATGATGTCGTACAACGTAGGTTTTACGTTAAGTTGGACTGTTTGCCAGGAGTCTTGCCCTTATATTTTTGATCAAATCTTAGACTAAAGTTTATCATAAGTAAGAGACTTGTTTATAGAAAATATAGTTTGATGTTGATTCTCCTTTCTAAGACTAAAACTATGATTATAGCAGAGATAGAGAGAGAGAAAGAGAATATTCAAAGAATACAAAGGCCTCATGCACTCATTGTCAGATTAGTTTAAAAACATGGGTATTTTAATATGCATAAAAAAGTACAAAATATTTATGGATAAGTTTTATAAGGATAAATTAAATCTTACCATTAATTTATATTTTCAGAGAAGGGAAAATTGGGAAAATAGTTCCGAGCTGAAAAAACAACTTTGTACGCTTAAGGTATTAATTCTATGAACTCATTAGTCTTTTCTGATCACTTAAGGTATTAACTCTATGACATCATTAGTCTTTCCTGATCACTTAAGGTATGAATTCTATGACATCATTAGTCTTTCCTGATCACTTAAGGTATTAATTCTATGACATCATTAGTCTTTCCTGATCACTTAAGGTATTAATTCTATGACATCATTAGTCTTTCCTGATCACTTAAGGTATTAATTCTATGACATCATTAGTCTTTCCTGATCACTTAAGGTATTAATTCTATGACATCATTAGTCTTTCCTGATCACTTAAGGTATTAATTCTATGACATCATTAGTCTTTCCTGATCACTTAAGGTATTAATTCTATGACATCATAAGTCTTTCCTGATCACTTTTCTTTAAAACCTCCATGTAATTGTCGGACGCTCCCTTTGAAATTGAAAGGTGTTAATTCAGGATTTTTTTATTTCATTTTTGTACATACTTGGACATTTGTTTTATAATTAAACGTGAGCAGTAAATATTTCGTCCAAATTTTTGGCTTTCACGCATATACTATATCTTAACCTGTTATATTCGTTTGGCATCACCATTATATTATCTTAAATTGTTTCCCCACAATGTTGGTATTAATGTTTGAAAATATATTTGTGTTAAAAATTTTTCTTTCAATCTAGTTCAGGCTGGAAAACGCCAGACACAGAACCATTAGCACCATGTCTGACAAACTGTCTGATAACCCAGACCTTCACGACTGCCCTACATTAAGAATCAGGGATGTAAAAGAACAGTTGGGGACCGAGGACAACAAGGAGGCTCAGAATGAAGACAGTTCTGGGTAGAGGAAAGTTAAAGCATATGCTGAAGGCTTAGTGAAAGCTTGGATCTTCTACTTGTACACAAAGCTCAAAGACTTAGCACAAACTCTAGTCTATCTAAAAAAATCTTTCTAAAATGAAATAGAACTGTTATTTGTTTGCCAGAAGTCATGCATATATCGATTCTTTAAAACACTATAAAAGTCTTAGATATTCTCACACATCGTTACGAAAACCAGGATACAGACGTTTTTATAACACATTTTACCATTTTCAATAGCATGCTGTTTGTTAGCAATTTTCTTTGTTGTAGTATATTGAATTTTATAATTGGACTTTGTTGTTATATAAAGAAGGTGGAAAATAAGGCCGACCAAGTGCCTATAGATCGACAGATAAGAAATGAAAATTTAAATCTCAATTATATCCAACTTTTATTTGATATTTCATCTAATACTAAAGTATACCAAATGTGAAACCTCTACATTTTCCAAAAATCCACAAAAACATAAAATATATGCCTATCGAAAAGCACGCACACGCTAAAAAGAACAAAACGACCATTTTCTCATACTTTAATTTTTTTAATAATATGAATGGGTCTTAACTCCATTTTTTGAAAGATAATCCTAAAAGTTTGCAATAAAATGTATATTTTTGGGTTTACAAAAGCATGGAATGAAGACCCACTTTACTTTGAAAGTACACTTTTATTGCAAAACATTCGCATATTTCCGAGAAAAACTTCAAGTCCATTGAGTAAAGGGTCATATCACAAACATATTTTAAATACGCACAATCATCATGAGCTATGTAGAATAGTGGTTAACGCGTTAGTCTCACAGAAGTATGGTACTTCGGATTTTTATTGCTAGGGGTTCAAATCCTACGATTACCATCTAATATTTTTATAAAAGAATAATTTTTTACGAGATTTTTTTTCTCTCAGAAAAGTTTTTTCCACATAATTTTATCAATTTCCATAACAATAAGTTAATTTATAAATTCAATTTACATATTAAAAATGATTTCTTAATATTTGACACTATAGGCATTCTGCCCGCCTTGTCCCTCCATCTTCTTCCTTTCTATAAAGTGTATATTATTGTTTTGTGACCATAGAATTACTTGATTAGACTAAATTACATGTCAAGTTGAATACTTAAAAACTTTTTGTTTGACATAAACAAAAAAATCCCAATCTAGTATTGAATTTTACAGCTGACAGCTAACTGTGACAATGTACGAAAGCTCTTTTACGATTCAAATATTTAGCTCAACATTTAATTAAATTTAAAGTAAAAATCAGGTTATTTCAAAGCACAATTCAAGAGCAACACGATAACTACTTTACCCTTATCTGCAAAAAAAAATCTTAAGTCATTACTTATTACCACTAGAAAGCTTGTCTTATCTATTATCAATTCTGTATCTTCGTACATGATAAAGGTATAAATGTAAAAGTTAACCATCAACTGTAAAATTCAGTGCTTCTTGCAAAAGTCCAGTACGTGCATACTACGCACATAATATTCTTGTATTAAGAAATGGCATGCTTCATACACTTTGGATGTAAGAATCGATTCTAAAAAATAGATATTGACACTAAAAAGAAAAAAAAAACAATTGAAATAAATCATTGAGAAGGATAATACGATAAGCTTAACAACAATATAACAAACATACCGCTTAAACGGCACAGTTCAAAAGCCAAACTGCATTAGTGAAAAGTAAATCGATCCTTACACTGGGAAATTTGTGATATCGTATTTAACTAATGTCTGTAGCTATCGCTGCATTTCTATGTACTGTGGTGCAGAAATTTCTTTCATTTGGTTAAAAAATGCAGGATCTTTGCATTTTACATCCTTTTTCTTTCATCAATCTTAAGGGTAACGCTTAAACCTACAAAACAAGTTATCATATAAGGCCAAATTGATATATTCTAAATTATATTATATGAATACTGTGATTTCATATTATAATGGATGACAAAGGCTCATTGCATATTTACTATTTCTTTGGTGGGGGTGGTACATGTATGATCTGTGTTCCAGATTCTGACCGTTACACTGCAATCACTCCCAGATTTCCATCATCACATCTATTGGTCGTTTTTTTTTAATGTTGCAAAGAATAGAAATATATGATAAATTCACTTTGATCTCAAAGCATTGGCGGCTAAAAATGGAAATCCAAAAAAAAAGGGTAAAATATTTTCTTATACAAGGGGGTTAATTTTTTTCTGGGTATGGAGAGAGCCTGAAATTCATTACCCCTCGAAATGTGTCTTTCACATGCATCGCTACTCAACACTACTCTAACTTCAAAATCAAATCAAGGTTTCTTTCCCAATTATTCCTATTTATTTCTCATTGATATTCATTAGATACTTTATAAGCTTGAAATATTCTAAGTAGGGTCTTTCGTCTCAAACGGAAGACCCTTCTATTATTCTATTTTTTCTTTTTAACTTTTATTATTTTTCTTCTTCCTTTTTCTTTACAATTTTTGTGCAGAAGATTTCTCGGAGATGGCTCGACCGATTTTCTTGAAATTTTCAGAGAAGATGTATCTTTATCTAAACCTTATACATTTTTTTCATTTTTTTGAAATTCACTTCCGGTTGGAAGTTATCGCGCTTTCAGTGATTTTTAGAGGGTTTGCTTGTCCGTGAGTAAACTCAAAAACGACATTAGCTAGAGAGCTGAAATTCTCAGCGATGGTAGACGACACATTGCTGAATTGCACATTGCATTTAATTTTTTTCAGAAAGGTCCAATATGGATACTCGGTAGGGGTCGAAATCTAGCACACGAATCATGAGTGAATTTTCGAGACATTTTGTATCATATCTTTTAAAGTATAATTATTTTGTTAAGACATACTGAACAATATTTGTGAAAAATGCCAAGATCTTTAATATGATACCAGAAAAAAGATGCTGACTCATCAAATTAAGGGCAAAAAGGGGCCAAAAGTATTCATTCAATAACTCTTTAGCAATCAGTATTTTGTTATACATTACTGAAGCAAAAATGTTTATCTCAACAATCTATAACTATATATTATAATTTTTAGGTTGTATGTTACATAATTAGGGTCCACAAGGGGCCAGAATGCTTTATCTTTGACGTGTTATATCTCGAAAGTGAGAAATAATTTGATAAGTAATAGTGAACAAAAGATGTTCAAAATAATGTTTTGAACAATATGCAACCTCACATTTTTCTCGTAACGTCCCCATTAGGGAGTTGAAGGGGTTGGTCCCTAAATATTTCTTTTGCAAATAACTTGAAAACAAAAACCAATCTCTGAATAGTTGTTGAACAAAAACTGTTCAAAATCTTAAGAGCTGTAAGATAAAATCAAGAAAAGGGGGCTGGGCAAATTTTCTTAAGGGACCAAGAGGGGCCAAAAGTCTTTAATCGATAACACTATATCAGTTAATATTTTGTTATATAATACTGAAGTAAAAATGTTTATCTCAACAATCTACAACTGTATATTGTGATTTTTATGTCGTATGATATATAATTAAGGGCCACAAGGGGCCAGAATGCTAAATCTTTGAAGTGTTATGTCTCGAAAGTGAGAAATATTTTGATAGTAATATTGAACAAAAGATGTTCAAAATAATGCTTTGAACAATATGCAACCTTTTATTTTTCATTAAACGTCCCCATTTGTGAACTGAAGGGTTGACCCCTAAATATTTCTTTTGCAAATAACTCGAAAACGAAAAAGAATCTCTGAATAGTTGTTGAACAAAATATGATCATAATCCTGAGAGCTTTAAGATGATATGATGAAAAAAGGACTGATCCTTAATATTAGGGGCCGTGAGGGGCCAAAAATGGAATCTATAAGCATTTAATGTTCGATATCTTTTTGCAGATTATGGAGGCAAAATCGTTCTTCTTCACAATCTTTATCATTATTTCAATTAAAATCTCATCTCATCAAGAATCGGACGGAAGACCTACTCGTTGCTCGCAACGAGATCGTATCTAGTTCTTTATATCTTTATGTTAAAACTTGCAAACCTTTATTGTTTTGTATTTTGTTGAAGCCTCCGTCATATATACATAGGTAGAATTTTGTGTGATTTAAAACTGATGACTCAAAATATCATTTTTCCTATATTAAAAAGGTCTTCATACTGTACGAAATTGCCTTTTTTAAATTTAAAAAGGCGGTTGTAATTCCGCACTGAATTGTAAATCGTGTGTATTTTATAAAAATAGGCTTTCGTCTGTACCTTTAAATCGGCGAGATAACTCTGTCAACTTGCAACAAACACTTATATGGTAAAAACAACAATTCTGTACTTATTTCTTCATTAAAACAATACACTCTCGCCTCGAACTTTCAAATCAAAAAGGCGGTCGCAACTTTCGATTTGGTATTTACAATCTTGTCATTTCCGGAAGAAAGTGTAAGGAAGAATCAAACCATCGGCGGAAATACTTTATCCGAAACAAATAGGATATAAAAAATTGCGATTTATTTGTATTTTCTCTATGGGTCGCCATTATACTTCCGAAATGGCTGATATGCAATTAGCAGAATGAACACTATCTTAGTTTAAAGTATTTAGATTGCCGGTAAAAACGGCATTTTTTTTATAATATTAAATTCAAAGAGAAAATTATATCGTTAAAAAATGACATGGCTAAATCAAGTTAGTTAAAGTATAGACAGTTCCCAAATTTTTGGGATTGAAAGGTTTTGAAATTTTGCAGGAAAGCTTTTTATTACACATTGTATTTGTTTTTATGCATCGTAGAACCTTTTCTGTTTAATTGCAAATTCAACGATGATTTTAATATAAATTTACCTTTAATATCGATTGTTTATTTTAAATGTATACGTACTTTATATCACTTTATTCTTCAAATAAAATTAATAATGAATTATTTCATTCGCGCCTTGTGTTTTTAACTCAGGCTGTGTGTGTTGTGTAGTTGAATTGAAGAGGAGTATAAAATAAAATCTACCTAAAACACTTAGAAGGCAACATTACAATACTAATATATCAATGCAAAGCTAAGAACATAGACGGAAGGTATGTAAAATAAAGCAATCTTAATATCATTCAATTCACTTTATCTCTTCTACTTTAATAATGTATTTAAAAGTCTACTTTTCAAAAGCATCGTGTCCTTAAAATATCCTTCACATTGTTTGCTGAAAAACAATGTATGATCTAAATAATAGTATTGATGTATTGGTTTTGTATTTTACTTAATAAGTGGAAAGATTACAGACGAAAAGTAAAGAGTTCGAAAAAATTACATTCCAGAGAATGCTAAAACTTCTTCCAGTGAAAAGAACAAACAAATTCCAGACATCATGATAATCAAAGATAAACTGAAACGGGAAACTCATTCAGACGAACTTCATATAAAATGGAATTGAAAGCCAGTGTGGCTTAGTAGCCTGAACGTATAACGATCGACTCAGGATCCTGACCCCAGGTCCAAAAAATTCCGTCTCACTTTCCACTATTAGTTTCCTTTTGTAAAAGTGTGGCTGAGATCGAAAGTGAAAACATCTAAGTTTCATGATTCGCAGCCTGTTTCCTATAACTAGAGATACTTTAACCAAAGTAATTAATAGGGAAAATTGAGACTGATATGTCAACATTGCAAGGATATCCTCCAATTTTTATGATGGGCGCAAGACTAATTACACCTAATTGGGCAAGCGCTTGTTTGCTAAATCCTAAAGTATATTGTCCTTTAGACATTAATAAACTGTTCTCCATAACTAACTTTCATTTGCATTTGCTAGTGAATAAGAGTTAAAAAGAAGAGAAAACTGGTTTTAATCAGTATAAATAAGTTCTTCTTTCTTTTAGAAATCGTGTTGAATAAGCAGTTGTACTTACTAGGTGTCCAATATAGAATTTTCTGTTTGGAGAAACTTTAAGAGAATTAAAGTTCAACCCGGAGAAGAGTGAGTGTTTCACGAGTAAAGAACGGTATTTGAGTCATGTGGTCTTTTGTGAAATTCCATGATCTATCCAGTGAAGATTGATTGTTTATTGTTATCTAACGCTGAGTTGGCAATACTTTAGCCATATTTCGGCAATCATGAGAAGACGGAGCTTGAGAAGATTGACCGGTACATCTATACATGTTTTTAAAAGTTTATAATGGTCTATCCAAAGTTTGTTAGGCCATTGAAAGAGATGTTAAATGGACTGGGAAAAAAGTAGACTGGAAATGGGGTGATTTAGGAGCAAAATTCTTTTGAATGTAGAATTCAGAAGCTGACAAATCTACCTATTCTACCACATGCAGATGCAAGATATTATAAAAATGGGAATTTGTTCGAGAAAAGGGTGACGACAATCAGAAAAGCCTAATTCTGTTCCAAATAATTTTTTACCCGGGTACCCCCTACTTGAAAAGTGGAAGTGTAAAGTGTATATAGTGATGGGAAAGTCCGTCCCTCTATTACTCCGACTGTCTTTTAGGCTTTAGGACACAATCGTTTATCCACAACTTCTTTTATACCACCGATTGAAATTCATTTGATACAGCTTTCACAGAATCTTTGTAACTGTACATAATGTAAATTTCTTATTAAACGCGAAGAATTTATTATCGCGTAATTCCGCGAGAAACATCACTCGCGAAATTAAATTTCTCGCTTTTATATTTATGGTCCTGAAATCCATGTTAATTTTCCTTATAAATTGCCCTTTCGCGAATAAATATTCTCGCAATTTGTTGCTAAAGAGCCATATCGCGATTATAAGTACGCGCGAAAAATAAGAAATCTACAGTAATGCAATTGTGCACGTTTAATCTGACACTTATTTCAGATCAACCATAGCAAAATATGGACTTTGCCATTATTATCCTTTTTTGTTTGACTGACAAACTGTTATGTTCCATGACTATACTTTCGGGAAACAATTTAAGCTTAGAACGGGTACATGTAACAACCCATTTGCACATGTCACCATCACAGCGAACCTATGTGCAATACTTAGTAACCTACCGATGACTCACACCAAAGTCAAATACATTAGAAGTACTGTGAACACTGAGATGATTAAATAATACCGCCTTCTCCAAAATCATTATAATAACAAAGTCAATAATTTGTTCTTGGAGATCCAATATAAGTTTCTGATCAAAAAGTAAAATACAAGGTGCACAAGTTGGCATTTTGTAAGAAAGAATAAGCATCATTTAATCTAATTAAGATGTTAAGGAGGATTTGCGGATAAGAGATAAGTACCCCAGGGTGTAACAGACAGACGGACAAACAGACATCCCGATCACAATATACCCTCCAACGTTTCAAGCGGGCGGTATAATTATATGGAAACAAGGAAAGGTATCCAAGATTTAAAAACATCAGAATAGGGATCAGATGCCATGTAGGAGTGAGAATCCCCTACCGACCGGACACACACAGCACTTGCTTCTTATCATGATCAAGAAATGACGGGAAAATTCGTGGACAAGTCGGTGTGTATATAATAGCCTAACAATTAGTATAACGTCAGTCAGCATTTGACTTAATGATAATGACAAGGGTATATTGCTATAAAGTGAAGATGACGTTTGAAAATTAAAATTCAAAGCGTTCATTATAAAGCTTGCCTGTAAGATTATCAACCATGTATTTTTTTCTTTCATGTAAAATAACATATGCTTATGTGTCAGACTCTGTGGCATCTTTCTTTGTTTCCTCTGCTCCTATTTTGTATTGTTTTATGGACTTTGATCTTGAAGACTGTTCGTTATCTCCATATCCTTCTTCAAGCTCACTAATTTATAACAGATATGCCAGACTCTGTGGCATCTTTTCTTTGTTTGCTCTGCTCCTATTTTATATTGTTTTATGGACTTTGATATTGAATACTTTTCGTTATCTTCATATCCCTGTTCCATTTCACTAGTACTGGTAAATATCCCATTTCCTGGAAATAACCATTTTTAAATGACATGTCATTGATTTATCTAAAAGTCGAGTTAATGGCCACTCCAAATGTTATCTCTTTTTCAAGTACAAGATTTAAAACAAAATATGCTACTTATGAATACAAAAAAGGTTTGCTAATAACTTGGCGCAATTAGAACACATATAGATTTCAATATACGTTCATTAACTGCAATCGGGGTTTATAACTCTCAGTTGGTCCAATACGCAAGATCATGTTCCACAATTAACATTTTCTTAAACGAGGTTAATTATTGTCAAACAAGTTTCTGAAACAAGAATATCAACAGTTTCGTTTAAAGTCAACATTGCGTAATTTCTTTTGTCGATACAATGACTTTGTCAGCAAATACAATTTAATTACATGTATTATTCAGTCAAATGACGACTGATTTTTCCATACTTATTATTAGGCCATTATCAATAGACCGCATAGTCCACAGATAACCGATTTTTCCACTATCTCTCAATCATGACATGAAGCACACGGCGGGCGTGACCGGTCTCCAGGGGATACTCACTCCTCTATGGCATGTGATCCGACCTCTGATGTTTGAGAGGTCCGTATTTGCTCTGCTCGGAATTTGAATTGTTTATTGTTCCCTTGAGCTTAATTACTGTTCGTTATCGCCATATATTTCAATAATGAACGAAACAAGTATATATTATATCATAGGTATAGATGTCGGGATGGATGAGAGCGTAACCCTTTTTTCCTGTCAGCATCTCGGTATATTTATACAGTATCAGGCCTTACGTGTGTCATAAGATGGTGTTTAGGGAGAGGGCTAAAACAGGTGCTGCCTGCTGCCCAATCCTATTCAGAATAACATCTGTGAAGAAAATATTCTCAAAAAAACAATGGTTTTTCAATGTATCCATTTCCCTCCTGTATGGATGATTTTGTTTTTTTTAATTTTTAATGTTAATTAGTATTGTAGAGGCAACAGTTGAAAACATTATAGATAGAGGAGAGCCTGAGATAAATTATTATGACGTGACGATGACGTATCTGGTTATGCACAAAGATGGTTTCTAAAGGTAACAGATGTCTATACCGATAAAGGAATCAGTAATATTAATTGCTAACGGTGGGAAAAAAATGTTAAGATGATATGCACGCATGCGCATAATGCCTAGGCAAAACAGAAGAGTGGCAAAGATTAACATGTACTTTGACATTAACACGAATAAAAGTTTTGCAATAGATTATTAAGTTAGATTTCGTAAATAATTTCACCTTTCTTTTTATTTGAGACTTTTTTTATTCCCAACAATATTACTGAGTATACGTAAATAATTTCAGGTAAAGCCTTACGGCAATTTTTACACAGAGTAAGATGGCGACCCGCGAAAAAGCTAAAAATAAAGTCGTTACAGCGGTAAGCAGAGGAGTTTGGAGTGGTCTTTGAGAAAAAATAAGACAAAAGATGAAATAATCAACCTCATCCTAAATCTTTCGATTTCGAAATATTCATTTCGATGGTAGTACTATAGATGCCCCCCAAAAGCACAGTATGTACCGTTAGACGCAGTGGCGATTCCTGTTTGCCATTCTCGGCGATCCTATGCTTTATAGGCCGACTTCGAGTGAAAACTATAGGCTGAATAGGAAGTGTTAGATCGCATGCGCCACCTCGCGAAGAAGTCGAACATAGAATAGTACTGTTAGATAGTGGAAATATTGCGGATTTGCTGTGTTTCTTAGAAATGATTACAGATGAAGAGGAGTTAATGGCGATTGAACAGAAAAAATCATCATGTAACTTTATTTATTTGGCTAACAACAAAAGAAGGTCAACCCCCAAAGTTCGCTTGTATGAAGCGGTTTTAAGTGAGATAAAACTGTACAGAAATGTTGGCGATTTTAAGATTCATTACAGAATCGATTTAGAAATGTTTGATTTCTTGTTGCGAAAACTTCACGGAAGTCTAGAGCGTCATAATCGAGGGGGGTCAGCACCTGTCCAGCCAGAAAAACAGCTGCTTGTATTTCAAAACTTCATAGGAAATCAACAGTCTATGAGAGAGTGTTGACATTTTTTTGGACTTTCTATTTCTACTGTCCATGATATTTTAAACCGTGTCTTGGACGCTGTTTTGGATCTGCAAACAAGGGTATTACAATCATGTTTTTGGATTTTTAAAAATATTTGTTGATATCCAAAAGAATACTTAAAGGTCTTGTCACAAGGAATACAAAGCTCTGTAAAAATATGAAAGCCATAGCCCTGCCCACTTTAAAAGTTATGGACAAGATTAAAGTTTTTGCAGACAGATGGATAGACAGGGCTAAAACCATACCCCCCCCCCAAAAAAAAAAATCTTTGATTATGTGGACATAACAAGAAATCATTTTAAATATTTTGGTAAATTTATAATCAGAAATTTATGACCTAATATTATGTCAGTCAAACTTTGTATTTAATCTTTGACATTTCATTCATGGTAGATCATCCAGTGGCCATCTGCTCAGAAACAGCAGCAAACTGCAAGAGAGGAAGAAGACAGATATGGCATTCCAGGTGTGATAGGGTTCATGGATGGCACTAACATCAGACTTGCAAGTGCACCTGACAGTGACAGAGACTATTATAACAGAAAAGGTTTTCCATCAATGCAGTTACAGGTACTAGTATTTAACCAAAGTAGTGTAAAGAGATCCATGTAATCCATTCTAAGAAGTAATTGAAGCTCGAACATTTTAAATTCATCAGTTCACTTTGTGTTTTAATTTTAAAACTTCACTAGGAAGAAGTTACCATGTTGCCTTGCACAAGTCATGCATCTTTATGCCTTTTTAAAATAAATTATCCGTAATTTTGCAGGTTGTGGCTGACAGTAGCATGCTGATCATAAGTGCATACACAGGGTGGCCTGGATGCACCCATGATGCAAGGGTTGTCCGAAATTCAGCGCTGTATCAGAAAGGAGAAGAGGGCCAAGCTATAATTCAAAATCACCACATTTTAGCTGACAGTGCATATCCCTTGCGCAATTGATTAATTTCTCCGTTCAAAAATTATGGACACTTTACGCCACAACAGCAGAGGTACAACACCAGACTGTCTGGTGCAAGACAAACAGTAGAGAGGTGTTCTGCTCACCTTAAAGGAAGGTTTCGTCGTTTGAAAGAGGTGACATTTCACGATCCAAGGCAGATAGCAAAATTAATTATGGCTGGGTGTATCTTGCACAATTTGTGTGTGATCCATACTGATGACATTGAAGAGTTCATTGACAATAATGCAGTACTAGAAGATGCAGGGAATGAATGTGAGAACATCTACCAACATGGAGTTCATGGTGTGGCAAGGAGACTAAGACTTCTTCAACAAATTTAAAGTGCGTGTGACCGTGAAAATAGAACGCATAATAAAATGGATGTGTGTACTTTTGCAAGTTATCTGTCTTTATAATGAAGGATCCTGGTGTATTCAAGTATTCCTCATCTTGTTTTCATACATTTGACTTACTGATATTGTTTGATCTTAATGTTTGCTCTGATATGAATGCATTTAATAAATATATAATAAATATGACACAAAAGCAGATGCTTCATACATGTACTAAAGTCAAGGAACAAGATCAATGATCTTTTCTTAATTCTTCCTCAATATGGTGTGTTGGAACAAGTTAACAAATTATGAACAACTAAGAAAAACACTTTTGTAAGGAAAACAAATTTTTTAAGTAAATTTCATTTTATTCATGGAACTCTCCCTGAGCAATTTAACCAATAAAAAAAAATAATATTCCCCAATACATGTATAACACCGAAATTGATTTGGCATATGACATTGACATATCACATTAATGTACTTGACTTGATAATGTCATGATAATATCACAATGGAAGTATTTGCAATGGGGATAACAAAAACAACTGTAAAAAAAATATGCAAACTTATAAATAACTCCAAAAAATTTAACAAGAACAAAAAAGGCACATTGATCTCATTGCTCACTTACTTAGTGTCAATATGATATATTTAAGGGTCACTGTAAAACAATATAGATTTAGAAATGTTTAACAATTTCTATTCTTTTTGTATTCATCATATCTGACAGTTCTCTTTAAATATATATGATACTCAACCCAACATAGACCCCTTTTAAATGTCAGAAGCCAAATATAATGGTACAAATACTTTGAAACAAAAAATAGACCATGCCTGCAAAAACAAAAAGGAGAATAAAAGATTTTCAGCATTTTTTGCCCAAAAGCTTTAAAAATTAATTGAACTCATCCTTTTGCCAACATTAAACAGGTGGTTTAGTACTACTCTATCAGTGCAGCACTATAACAGAAAAAAATCAAATCAAAGTCCGACTATCAGCAACTGGGATCTAAAAGTTTTTGATCACTTTTTAGACAGTATTTCAAGAAATTTATCGAATTTCTGCATTTTGTCGTTGTGCATTTTTTCCATCTGGTCTAGGAATTGAGTATGTTGATCTTCAAGAAGCCCACAAACATCCTGTTTCATATTTGTCCTCATTTTCTTCTTCTTTTTCTTCTTGCTTACCATATCATCAACATCATCTTGCAGAACTTCTGTTTCTGCTTTGTTATCTGAATCAATGGTATGCTGTGGTTTAGTACTAGCTTTGGTGCCATAGAACTGATCAAATTCTTCCTTGTGTCGGAAATGTTTGGCTTCTGAGCCAGAGGGAGCATCTATAACTTCTTTCCATTTTTTTAGGGCATTGTATTTGTATAAGCACTGATTGTGAGTTACCTTGCAATTCAGATCCAGAAGTTTCTCGGCGATTTCCTTCCACAAATCTCTATGATTCCTTTTTTTTAAAGGCATCCTCCATTTGGTGACGGGTATCAATCAGAAATTTTTCCTCTGTTTCTTTCAAACTTTGAACGAGTCATCAGTAGTACTGACTGGTGGAGTATTGACTGGTGGTTCTCTCACAGTTTCACTATTTGATGGCGTATTATTCTTGGTGATCAATTTACCTACAGTGCAGTGGTCACTTGTGTTTCTGTGGAGCTTGGTGATTTCTTCCCATCCTCGTTTATCTGGTCTTGGATTAAACCATTTATAATTAATTGTTTAATGTCTTTAGACACATCAGGTGACTGTAGAGAACTCAGAATTGATTTACTGACTTTCTGTTTCAGCACTCTCCCATCTGCCCTTCCTTTAACTGTTACTGTTGTTAGGCTACAACATGAAATAATGTTTGATAAATATTGCATGATGAAAAAAGTTCTCGCTTGAAAAGTGAATTAAACAAGAGGCCCATGGGCCACATCGCTTACCTGAGCACTGTGGCTAGGAAAAAGTAGAAATTAGTTTATTATTGAAACGTTTAAATTCAAAAGTAGTTCCATGACCAATCATGGTTTTGCTATTCGTAAGAAGATGATTTAAAAAAAATTCATAAACCTATATATTTCTATGTAAAAAATTGATCAGCCATTTTAGCCCCGCCCTACCCCCGGGAATCATGATTTGAACAAATTTGAATCTACACTACCTGAGGATGCTTCCATATAAATATGAACAATTATGACTCAGTTATTCTTGACAAGAAAACTTTTAAAGAATTTTCCTATATATTTCTATGTAAAACTTTGGTTGGCCATTGTGGCCCCACCCTACCCCCAGGGTTCATGATTTGAACAAACTTGAATTTACAGTACCTGAGGATGTTTCCCCGTAAGTTTCATCTTTTCTAGCACAGTGGTTCTTGAGAAAAAGATTTTCAAAACATATACCACCAAATTTTCATTAATTCCCAACTATCTCCCCTTGAATGAGGGTGTGGCCCTTCATTTGAACAAAATTGAATCCCCTTCTCCCAAGGATGCTTTGTGGCAAGTTTGGTTGAAAATGGCCTAGCGGTTCTCGAGAAGAATTTGAAAATGTGAAAAGTTTACAGACAGACAGCTAGACAAACAGACACTGGACAAAATCAGAAAATCTTATTTGAGCCTTCGGCTCAGGTGAGCTAATTAAAAAATGAAATGGAAATAAAATGAAAATTAATTCAAGATATAATTTTTAACATTAAAAATGCATTTTGAAATTTTTAATATATACAATGTAAGATTTAATTTGCATTTTTTTTTTTAAAAATCAAGACAAGGGTTTAAGTCCTGTGTATTCCTCTTTTAAAAATCTAAATGCATATCAATTATCATGCATTTTAAGCGATTGCAACAAGGTTTGATACAAACCTGTCCATTGTCAGCACAGTGATTACAAAGAACTTCCTTATCTTCCTCTGTCTACAGTAATTCTTCTTCGTATCCAGCACAGTCTGCGTGGAAGTTCAGCTTACAAAAATGACAGCGCAAGATAATCCTGAAAAAAAAATTACCATGAAAAATCTCGTTTTTGAGCACCATTTGGTCATAATTGTGCAGCTGATACAGTAGAGTATGTAGTGTATCTATTCATGTTCATAGTTTCAATATACAAGATCAGTTATACTATACTTATCAATATAAAAAGGAAGTTTCTTCTTTTCTTGTTCAATCAATGAGGGTATGGCACATATATCTGGTTTGCTTCTGCATTCAATGCAAAACCAACGTTCCTGTTCTTTTAGCAGCTTATCTCTATCCTTGTCATTCACACTGTAAACAAACCCATGTAGAAGACTATAAAAACATTATATTTACCCTTTAGCATGCTTAGGCGTATATAAAATTATTTAAAGAATTTCATGATTTAATATAACCCTGGATAAACACTGTATATTACAAATTCTAAATACATGGATCATTTATAATTATTTTCCAGTTATTCCGTGTGTGAAAAAGTCAACACAAACGTGGTTCTTGAACGTCAAATGCCTTTAGTTACAATTTTGTTACTATCAGTCTCACCTCAAAATCCACCATCGGCCATCTTGGAACTAGAGGTCTAGCACGCGGTAAGGATAGCTGACTAAAGATTCAATTTTTCTCAACTTCCGCTCGACTTTTCTCTGTTCGACTGGACTATAGTTCATTTCGATGAACTCTAGATTGTTACCGAAGTCGGCCATAGTTGATCGCCAGGTACAAGGCCGGGCGGTTTACAACTTCCGTCGCCTACATCGTGCTGCATAACATTTTGAGGCAGGAGAAGGGAAGGAAATCCTCATGGACAAGGTAAATATATATATTTTTTTTTAATATTTTGATGATAGCAGAAATATTTTTAATAAGGTTGGCAACACTATAACTAAGCAATTACAAGTCAGTAAAAAAGAAAAGGGAATATAAAATGTATTAAGGGGGCCGACTGCGGATTTATTGTGTGAAAACTACAATAGCGAAACTCGCCATTTTTATACATTTCGGAGCATTTAACCCATAGTGAACTGGCCAAGAAGGTGCTATTTACATGTAATAACCCTTCCAAGTTACAGAAGGTGAATAATAGTATTTATTTGTTATAGTTGCATATTCTCCAGTTACCGGAGTTTCCCTTATAAATTTGTTTACATTAGCAACGTCTGTTACCGCCCTTTCCTTTCCATATCGTTGCACTTTCGCTTCCAGAGTGGTGCACTTTCTATTTTTACACTTACCCAAAGTGTCCTGGAGGTTCCAAATTTCGCTTTTGTTTTATGTACTTTTATATAATAAATCATATATGATTCTTTTATACAAAGACTTGTTTTGTTGACTTTCTAAAGGTACAGAGCCCACGTATTATTATAACGAACTGCTGTAAGAGTTGTTTTACCGGGTTTTAATACAAATATTTTAGGCACGGCATTTTTTTCGTTTCATTGGTTTCAGAAGTGGGAACTTAGAAAATTGATTGAATTTTTTTTCTGTATCATGCAGTTGACAAAGAAAACTAAGTTTCACACGAATATTTTTATAACCATTTTACTATCCAATTACATTTTACAATGAATATTTCATTGAAGTGTTCTTTAAACCAAGTGATGATTACCATTCTACCATGAATGAGGGTGACCCAGATATCACCCCTGTTGACCGCAGCATCTCTGCTGGTGCTGGAGAAGGTGTCCAATTACCAGTTGACCCTACCTAAAAATTACTAAATCTATGAAAAGGAGATATGACAACCAAAGTAATACAAACATTTATAAAATAGGGGATACTGTGTGGTTATATAACCCTACTAGAACTAAAAGGAGATGCCTAAAACTCCAGAGACCCTGGATTGGTCCTTTCACTGTTACCCATAAAAAAAATGATATCCTATTCCGAATTTAAAGGTCTCTCCCATTCAAAAACAAAAGCACCACGACAGATTAAAACCTTACCTGAGAGATAGTGTTCCCACCTGGTTCAAACCATCGCTGGATTTCTCTGTCTTTAACTTTTTATTTTCAATCCTCATTCATTTCACCTATAGCTGATACAAAAAGCTTATAATCATCACCAAAGTGTTGGAAATAATCCTATTCCAAATTCATACCTTTCATTTCCAGAATATCTACATGTACCAGCGTGGCATCTGTATCAACTTTGACTTTGAAAAATGCTTCCAGTGTGAGCGTCATATGATAGAGCAATACAGTGGCTATGTAGCGAGTGTAAGCAAGTGTACAACCATCCAGACAATCACAAGTCAAAGTGTCCTGAAGCCACCTTCTCCCCCGTTAATCGCTAGAGGGGACAGTTCACTTCATCTGACGAGCAGGACTTTGCCATCTTTAAGAACAACCTTTCCTCTCTGATAAACCGGGTGCCACGCCTCATCACCACCACTTCATAGGAAAAGAACAAACGTACAAAGGAGAATCGCGTCAAATCCCACATGAAAAACAAACAAGTCAGCACATCCATGAAACCTCTTTAAACAGTCTCAAAACCGCAAATATATCTGAATGTCGGCGAAACTAAGTTCGAGACCAGTGCGCCTACATTGCAGGCCGACCCAAGCTCCCTTTTAGATAGGATGATCCTCTCATTATCTCCACTGAAACCATTTGCGATGGATAACATCTACACATACTTTATCGACCATGGCACAAAACTGTTTATCTTCATGCTGAACTTTCTTCACCATGGAGCTGAGCTGCCACTGAACTGTCTGCCATCAGATCTTCCCCTTCTGTTCTGCCTCCAGAGGGAAGCACAGTTCTTTTGCCTCCAGGAGTTTGAGAACCTGTTGGAGATGAAGATTGCTGCTCAAACTCCTGGAGGCAAAAGAAATGCCTTCTTATTTGCTTCCATTTGAGGACAAATGTTCTGAAAGAAGGGTAATAATGTTATGAATTTTCATGGGACTGTACCTTTTGCCAGCCATAGTTAATGCTTATGATTATTATTCCACCTTAGCATGGATATTTACACATAACTACGGAGTGTAGATACGATATTTCAATTGATTATATGCGTTTATGCCAATTTATTTATAATTCATTAGCTTTGATTGAAAAGTTACAGATTAATTAATTGATTGTATATTGTTTAACTTCCGTCTCGAGAATTTTTCACCCATATGGAGACGCCTCCAAGTTAAAGAAGGCGAATATTTATTTGTAATAGTGTGCACATTCTTCAGTAACCAAAGTTTACCTTATATACGCCTGACAGATATCTGTTTACATTAGCAACGTCTGCTACCGCCCCTTCATTTCCATATCGTTGCACTTTTGCTTCCAGAGCGGTGCACCTTCTTTTTTTACACCCTTCCAAAGTATCCTGGAGATTTCAAATATCGCGTTAGTTTTATGTACTTTTGTACAATAAATTATTACGTTTCTTTTATACAAAGACTTTCTCTTGTTTTGTTGACTGTCTTAGGGTTCAGGGCCCACGTATTATTATAACGAAATGCTATAAGAGTTATTTTTACCGGGTTTTAATACAAATATTATGGGCACAGGATATTTTTTCGTTACATTACCCAACCATATATTTTAGTGCATTCTGTCTTGCATCAAAGAAGAAAATCAGGAATCAGATTTTCATATCTGCAAGATTCAGGAGGGATAAATGACAAAAAAACATGCTTATCGTCAGTGTCATATAGGGTAGGAATCACATTTTATACATGCATCAGATATATTGTAATGTTCAAGCACACTGTATATATACTCAGTTTAATAAGTTTTTGATGTCTATACTCTGTATATGTATATATACAATATGGTTCTTAAATTCCACCTGCCTTTTGCTTATGATATGCGTATAACTGTAAGAAAGTATGTCATTCAAAATAACATAACCAAGGCGGCCAAATTATGCAATTTTTTTTAACATCACAAACGTTAAATGCCATGCAAATGCAACCTCAAACGCAAAGATCAAAAACACACATTTTAAAGGTTTGCAATTGCTTTAATCCTCCATTAACTTTAACTTAACAAAAGGATAACACAGGTATTTGAAGTAAATATCACGTTAAATGGTTTACAGACAAGGTATGGAGCTAAAGAATGTGATTGTAAGCACTGAAATTTTTTTGAAAGACATTTCATAACGGCAAAAGGGTGCACGAACAAGTAATTTTCATAACACGCTGATGCATGTAACTCAGTTTGCTGCAGTTGTGAGACAACTTCTTTTAAAAAATAAAAAAACAATAATTCAATATGTGTTAAATTCAAATTGAACACTTATCGAAAAATAAACAATCCAAACCTTCATCAGCTGTTAGGACTACAGCTATGTCAATGTCATCATTTTTAGGAAATGCATTTTCATTGTACAATTTCTCTGGGGATGTCTGCTTCTCTTCGGGGGAACTATAGCTATGCATTATTATGGTTGCCTCTAACCTGGATCTCTCTAAATGTTCTTTACAATTGCTTCTAAAGTCTACTGAAAAAAAAATCAATTATATCTTACAATAATATTAATAATATAAATTAACTATTAATTTTTAAAAAAGTAAACCTTATGTTCAGACTTTATTCCATTAAGATTCTTTTAATTTTTTTAATAAACATGCATATACAAAGTAAATGTACATTTCAAGAAAGGAGAGTTAACGAACAGTATTTAAGATAAAATAAAACAATACAAAAGAGGAGCAGAGCAAACAAGAACCTCCAAAACATCAGAGGTGGGATCAAGTGCCATGAAGGAGTGAGCATCCCATGCCGACCGGTCACACACAAAAAAACTTGTACTACACTTACTGTATAATATAGCGGTACAGTTAAAGTAATATGACCAGTTTTTCATCCCATGAAATTTAAGCAGTAAATTTAACATAGATGGATAGATCTTACTTGATGGCACTAGTTAAATCCAGGTCCCCTATATAATACTGTACACTGAATATTTCTATAATCAAACAGCTTGTCAGTAGTCTGAAAAAACGAATGAGTTACTGTATCATATTAACACCATGATAATTTGCATCACCAGAGAAAATAGCAAATTAATCATTTTGTGCATACAATTATTACACCACTTGAACATAATTGCATTTGGATCTTAATTAATCTTATGATTGATTGATTGTATATTGTTTAACGTCCCTCTTGAGAATTTTTCACTCATATGGAGACGTCACCGTATGCCGGTGAAGGGCTTCAAATTTAGACCTATACTCGGCACTCAGGGCCATTGAGCAGTGAGGGTTCTTTATCGTGCCAGCGCCAACCGTGACACGGGACCTACGTTTTTAAGGTCATATCCGAAAGACCCGTGACTTTCACTTCTAGTGCCGAGCGCTTGGCGAAGGAACAGTCACTACCTTTGTTTACGTCTTAGGTATGACGCGGCGCAGCGAACGAGAATCGAACCCGGGCCTCCCGATCACGAAGCGAACGCTCTACCACTAGGCTACCGTGACCGGTTAATTAATCTTATGTAACAGGAAAGGAGAAAATGTATGGCTGGACCGGCAATCGAACCCGGGACCCCTGCATCTCCAGTCAGCTGCTCTACCAGTTGAGCTATCCAGGCTGATTTCCACAGCCCAAACCATTATTCAATAAAGTAAAAAATAACAAATTTGGCAAAATAGGACGTGTTTAGCGTGGAAATGCGACCAACTCAAATCACGCTAATTGTCAAGTCAAATTAATGGGTGTAAGTTAACGAAGAATAAATCTCGGGTTGTCATAATAATTAACCAATGTTAAAATAAGACATTCGTATAATATAATGCAAATATAAGCATACCTTTGTCATGTTTTTCCTAAATACTCTTGTAAGAATGTCGCTGTTCTCTTTTCTTGAACACTTATTCAAGGAAAATAAAGTTTGGGCCAGAAAGAACTCACTAGACTCTATGGACGAATGTGACATCTTAGACAAGTTTCGTTTACCGCGACAGGTAATCTTTGATCTATGAAATGAACTCTGTGATCGTATTGAACACCCAACCAACAGATCTCATGCCATAGCCACTTCATTGAAAGTTATGGTAACTCTTCGCTTTTATGCAAGTGGAAGTTTTCAATCTGTTTGCGCAGATCTTCATGGTATTGGTAAAGCAAGTGTGTCCAGAAACGTTTACGCAGTTTCAACAGCTGTAGTCGCTATATGACCTGCTTACATTAGATTTTCCCCTACTGACAGAAACATATCATCCTGGGCTTTTCACATATATGTTATTTACCAAATGTATTAGGAGCAATAGAAGGAACAAATAAGTAGCTATATATGTACGTTTCGAGATCACTTTTTCTAAATTTAGTCTATATATTCTTATACTCCCTTTTCTAAATATAGCCTATATACTTTATCTATATATAATATACACTCCTCAGAGGAGTTTTCTTTTATCTATATATATAGGACACTCCTCTGAGGAGTTTTCTTTTATCTATATATAGGACACTCCTCTGAGGAGTTTTCTTTTACCTATATACATAATATACGGAACCTACTATGTAATAGATTCTACTCTTAGTTTATCTATATATAATATACACTCCTCAGAGGAGTTTCCTTTTATCTATATATATAATATAAACCGAGGAGCTTTTGTGTGTATATATAGATATAAAGTAGACTGCGCTCCTCAGAGGAGTTCCTTCTATCTATATATAATATACGAAATCTATAGCTTTTCCCTAATACAGGAGGCTCCTATGGATACACTACTTCTTCATTCTATCTAAGTACTAGTATTATTGTACATTAACTCCTCAGAGGAGTTCCTTCTATCTATATATATATTCTCTGTGTCTCTCTCTCTCTCTATATATATATATAGATAAAGTCAAAAACATGAAAAATGAATCTTTTAATGTATGACCATATATCATATTGAAATGAACATCTGAAAATATCTATAAGTCATCTTTTATCTTATAAGGTCCAAAAGCTAAAGTATTGATTCCATTTTCTAGAATATATCTTTTATCATCAAAACTTGATAGTGAAATTTTGTTGATTGTTTTGAGATAAATTTGATGTTTGTCACTTCGAATAGTATTCATACAATGGTGTTCAGCTGAATTATTTAGCAGAGTATTTTTATACAGTTCGTGAGTAAGTTCTTTTTTCACAACACTTTTCACAACACCTTTGGCCCTCTTCACTTCACATCTAGCACCGTCCAACGACTGTGTAATAAATGAATACATTTTTGCTCTGAGGCAAACGCACTCTATTACTGGTTTACCTGAAATAAAGATAGATAAAAGAAAAAATAATATAAATAAAAAAGATTTAGAGCAAAACCATCTTTTAAAGTAATGTATGAACACGAGTAAACCTTACCATTTGTTTCATCTCTCATTTTCCCCATTACTCGCTTGTTTTCTGTACTGTATAGCGGACTGTCCTTTGGATAATTTGAGGTATCAAAGAGATGTCGATTTTGATACATATCCTTGTAGACATCATTTGTTTCAATGCAGTAAAATAGCGAATCTACAAGAATTATTAAGCATGATGAAAACTAATCACAAGTTTATAAATTATTTTGAAGTATTGAATTTACTGCACAACTGATATTAATTTACCTGTATCCGTCATCAGTAGTTTTGCTCTATCGCCGTAGATTGTTTTTATGTAGTTGTAATGAAAATCATACATAAAGAGTTTTGAGAGGTCTAGAACTGTAAATCCAGTGTATATTGGTTTGTTAAGTTTAATCTTCAACCATTTATTTGTCACTGCCACGAGATCTTTGTTGAAAATAACGATTCCATCAAAACTTGGCTTAGAAACAAGTTTTTTCAACATTTTTTGATTGTGAACAAGTTTGATATTCCTCCTGTGACGTACCTTTTCCATGGTTTTCCTGAATAAAGACAATGTACAACATTTGTTAGTTTCATCTAAGTATATTAAATATAAATTGAAAATTTCCATTTACTTTTTTTATACTTACCCGAATACTACATTGTTGTACAGTTTGTGAAGTGAAATCGTAAATGGATCTGTTGCTTCCTGTCTTTTTTTAGTATTAAAATCCACATACGTCTTCAACCATTGACTTTGTTTGAACTTAAGCACTCTATGAATTTTGTCGAGCATTAGTCCTTGTTTGATGTAAAATTGTAGATTTCTATAATGAAGAACATATTTCTCTTTATCTAAAAGGTTTGGTATTAATTTCACGGGCTCGCCATATGGTATAAGAGTTTCTGATGATAAATTATCAATATTATGTAGCGTTTTGAACACGCGTTTGCTGTAAGATGAGAGAATATTAAAGTTCAATTGCTTGGATTCTGGTGCGAGACTAAAGTCTGAATGTATATCATGGAGTGAATCAGGATAAAGCAGATCAACTTCCAATATGTAACCATATTCATTGTCCTCACTAACATGTAAAATGTCTAAATTTTCTATGTCTTCTTTTTTCATCCATTGAAAGTCTCCTACTGGTAGATACTGAGCCATTGCAAAGCCATATTGATTGTTCATATCGTAATACATGAGATACTTGTGAGGTTTATTGGGATCATATTCTTCTTTATAATATGGGTTATTACATTTAGCATATCGATTTGAAGTCATTGACACACCTCCACGACAAGCATTTTCAATCATATGAAATTGATCTAAATCAGTGAGTAGTTCAAGCTTTACTCCTGTCATTTTCAAACAGGCACTCCATGAAAGTCCGGCAGCTGTGTAAAAATGAGCTGGATCCAATTCAAAATTATTCAACGTAATTTCTCTGAATTTTTCAAAAGCATCAGCTAGCAATACGATATCCAATTTAAGATACAAATCATGGTATTCACCCATGTTTTTAATTTTCATCAGTTTCCATACATTTAGAGCATGCTCATAGTCACTATCTCCTATTTCACTTTTGCTTAATGTATCGTAAAATGCAGATTTTGGAGGAAGACTCTCGATGTTGAATTTTGATTTATCTGTCATAAATTCGTATGGATAAAATTGTTTCTTTAACAATAATTTAAAATCTGTTTTGGTATTAAATTCTTCAGTAAAATGTTTAAAATGTGCCATTCCTAAATGTTCTAAGTTATTTACAAGTTCTTTTAATGAAGTACTCAAAAATTGAAAAGAATCAATGAATCTTAATCTACCAAAGCTAAAACTAACGTATCGTTCATTGTTTAAAGGGATTATTTCAATTTTCCTACTTTTATATTTTCCAATTTTTTGCATTATCAAATGAGCGTCAAATCCTTTTAAGTTGTGAAAAATTACTGGTATAAATTTTGCTTGCTTGAAGTTTAGATTACAATTCTTGTGAGCGATTCCGAAAAATTTACCACTGAGATGGTCATGATTTCGAACGCGGACGGAGTTTTTATCAAATTGTTTTTTACAAATATGACAATTTGTTGCAGTTTCAAATGCCTTTTCTATATCCTCATTAACTTCCATGGGTTCAATTTGTCGAAGTAAATTTTGAATTTTTATTTCTTCCTCAATAAGTCTATCAATAAATGTCTCAATAACATTATCTCCTCTGTAAACTACAGTTGGGAATCTAAGACTAGAATCTGATGAAACAATTTTGTATCCAAAGCTACATACATCTAAAAGAGCCCGCGCTGTAGTACTACTTTTTAGAGGATCGTTTTCACATGTATCAATTGGTTTAACAAATGTTTCAAAGTCGGCATAAATCACAAAAGGTACTTTAAGCATTTTGTCAAAATCAGAAAATTAAAGTATATCATTTTCTCCTGGTAAAGGCATCTCTACTTTTTGTTCACCGAATTTTGAACAGATTTCTAAATGTTTATCCAAAAGTTTTTGTTTTGTGAATCCATACAAACAGTATTGACAATAATAATGAGGTCTGTGGTGTCCTAACCCTGAGGTTCTATGTAGAAATCTGTTTAAATTTTTTATTAAACAATAATGCGTGTTCTCTCCTTTACGAAGAAAAAGTAAATTTACATGCATTGACTTCTTTTGCTTTGTTATTCTCATGGGAAATATTTCCTCATCTTCAAATCCAAAAACATTTACTGAAATATTGTTTTGGTTTTCAAATTTTGTAATCTGAGAAATTTTCACTGGATAATCAATACCCTTCATGTTCAGTTTACATTCATACCGTTTATATTTTTTAACTCGATTTGCATTTAATCTAACTGGAAACATTTTGGCCAAAACACAATAAAGAAAACATTTTTTGTCATTATTTTTTACATTGATCAGAGAACCTGATCGACGGAGGGTTTTTGGTGTTTCTATATATTTAGAAGCTTTCAGTGGTGTATATGCTACAATCGTAGTTTCAAGATATTTTATTTCTTGAAATTTCCAATTTGAACCTCTATGAATAAATTCTTCCTTTGAGGTAAACATTTTTTGAAATGCTTCGTTTAATGAATGATCATTGAATTCTTCTGATGATAATTGCTTGTAAGTAATTGAACGAAAATGTGGTGTAGTTATTTCGAGCATCTCATCTTTTTCACGACGAAATTCAAGTCTACTGTTTAAATACCATTTAATTCCTTTAAACTTTTTAACATTTTCCTCGAGAATTTCTTTAACCCTATCCCTAATGTTAGAATAAAAATGTAATAAGTCATATCGATCCAGCTGATTTGAAAATATTTTGAGCACTTTAACAGAATTTTGAATTGCTACATCCTCTTCAATCTCGTGTGAAATGGTTTTACTTTTGAAACTTTCCTCTGTATCTCGTGTATCATTTTCCTCTGCTGGTTTCACTTTCCTTCGTTTTGTTAATATAAAATCCCTGAGTTTATTTTTAATACTTGTAGCAGGTTTTACTTCTTTGGAAGAATTATTTCTTTTCCGATCAGAAACAGTTGGATTGATTTTATTTTCCTCTTCGTGAGTGAGCTTTTTCTCTAAATGGGATATTTTGTTTTCGTTTGTACTGCTCGAAGTTGTTTTATTTCCTCCTGATTGTATTGTGCGAGGTAAAAAAGAATGAAATCCTCGTATATGTCTTGCAAGATTATCTTTTCAGTTAAACTTTTTATTACAATGCTGACATGAGAAGATTTCACTCTTAGCATTCAAATGACGTAACAAATTCCTCTTATATCGGAATATTTTTTTGCATTCCCGACACTGATGAGTGTTATTTACATTATCCATTCTTTCCATATTTAGTTTATAAACAATTTTATCCACTTTTTAAATTTCCGTTTTCCTCCTCTTTTGGGTCCTAAATGAATTGTATTTGTAAGCTTTCCTATTTTTACACCCTGTTTTTTAATTGGTGAGGGTTGAAAATTTTCCATTTCGTCATCATCAGATTTAATAGCCTTCATGGCCTTATCTGATTTAATTTCATCGATAAAATTTTCCATGACATCATCGGAAGACCTTATT
Organism: Saccostrea glomerata; assembly: GCA_003671525.1. NCBI lineage: Eukaryota > Metazoa > Mollusca > Bivalvia > Ostreida > Ostreidae > Saccostrea > Saccostrea glomerata. Next base: position 493,905 of record PRKT01000217.1, on the reverse strand, counting down.
TTTGAACTTCTCTCCACCGCAGAATGCTTCGTGATATCTTGAGTAGCTTCAGGCGTTGAACTATTATCGCTTTCTCTTTCAGTTTGTTTTGTTTTTTCCACTGCATTGTTATCTGATTGTAAGTTGCTTAACATTCGCTTCATTTCCTCAAATTTTTCCTTAGGAACAAGAACCATTTCTTTTGACATATTTACTTGATATATTTCATTGCAGGACTTAAAATATCGGGAATTATTTTGCTCAGACTTAAAAGTAATTTTTTTACAAGAAACTTTACTTGATTTCTTTTCAACAAGGTGTCTTAATTTTTTCCTATACTTTTTCAGTTTTTCTTTCACAGAATAAGTAAGAGTACAAACACCACTTAAAATATTAAAAATAATTTCAGTTATTGCCTTTAACTGACGGTCTGTTACAGTCTTTAACAAGTGTAATCTCTGCTGTGGTGAAGTATTGATTAGCAGAGCTATAAAATCCTTTTGTTGAATTACCAATCTACTCATGTTTTGAGGGGAAAACAAAATCATGCTCATCAAATTAAACTCTTTTCGATGGTATATACACAGTTAAATCCTGTCCTGGTAAGATGTTACTAGTTAGCCTGTATAAAGGATTACTGTTCGGATGTAGTGTTATACATAAATATGAAAAGGTTTCTTCTGTTGCTTTTCTATATGCATCCATAAAATAATCTGATTGGTTAGGGAATATTTGTTTACCCAAACATTTGATCTGCATTTGATCTCTAAAGTTTCTAAAAAGAATTATATAATGTGCATTTAATGAAATTGTTCTCATGTATTTTCCTGGTGGAAAAATATTTTGTAACAAGAATATAACTGTTATTCCTCTGTGGTGAGAGTGAGTTGTAAACATATTCATTACATGATGATTATTGGCAGCAGCATGCATAACATCATCAAGTATGAGCAACAAACGTTTGTTTGGTCTAGAAAATTCTTCTACTGTTTTCATTTCTGGTAATCCTTCATTGAAAACAATATTCTTAACTTTTGTTTGAATGTCATCGAACAAGGGTTGCCAAGCTCCATATGAGTATAAAATATCTGTGGGAGGTTCATCCTAAAATCCACTTCCATTGCATAGAATTTGATAAACTAACGTCGATTTTCCTGATTGGCTTACTCCTGCGATAATGATGTTAGAATTGCTTTTGAATTTCAACAAATTTTCTTGGCTTGAATCCATGGTCATACTCTACGAAGCTCAACCGTGATAAATAAATCAATGAGTACAATGACTGTTTTTTTTATAATAGCATTTTATTCACATGAATAGATTAACCAATAACATGTTTCATATATACATTTTCATATTCTACTATATATTTTAGAATAAATATTACTTATATATGATATTATACACTATGTCTTTGTCAATTAGTTATTGTAAAAAAAGTGGAAAAGCATTGGTTACAAAATGAGTAACAAATCTATCATTTTCTTCACAATCGTTTGTAAATATGTTAACAATATCTTTGAGTAAATAACCATTATACCGCAAAAATAGATAAAATATACAATAATATCCACAAACAAAACTATCATTGTCCTGAATTTTTTTATTGTTATAAAGAACAAAGCTAGCATTTAAAGCCAATTGCGAAGAAATGTAGTAGTAATATGACGGTGAATTCGCAAAGCTATCAAACATTTCTCCATTTCCATCACTATCCATGTAGAATGCTAACCAATGTTTCCCTTTTTCATATTGAGTTTGAGTATTTACAATTACTCCTTTGTTTGGAGTAAGTTTAGGAACCTTATCGGATGAAAATATACCTAGTGACCTTAATCTAAGGGTTTCATCACAGTAAACCATACATTCTAGTTCTGCAGTTGTTAATCCACCATTCATAATGTTATGATATCTCTTGCTTGATTTATCTCCAAGTAACCGAGAAATTGACCAAATACAATACAGGATACCGTCTCTGGCAGAGGTGTTTTAAAATATACCTCCAAGCGAACGTTAGAATGCTTAAGTAATGTCAAATATTCTCCCTGATCAAATCTTGGTTCAAGGTCAAAACAGAAAAGTACAAATCCATCCTCTTCGAAATCAAATTTTGTTATGTTATTTCCAGAATCAAATAACCATTTACCTGTACTTACAAACATGTTTGTATATGCACTAACTACTGTTTGCCCTCCAGTTTTGTCAAAATTTAATTTTAGTGGTGTACCGGACACCGCAGTACCGTCACAATAAATACCTATCTGAGATATATCATAGTTTCTAAAATTGTAAGGATTCTTAGTATAATCTCCTGAGGTCGCTGCAGAGGAAACAAATCCTATAATTATCTGATTAGGACTTACCCCTGAAAACATATTATCTAAACTTACACTTCTTAGTCCAGTAGCTAGGCTATACATTTTCACCAATGATTTTTTATGTGGATATTTAGCATTTGTTGATTCTAACATTTTTGCATGACCATATATAACAGCTGGATTAATCTTACACTTACACACTTTAAGAATAACATCTTCAATATCTATGTTATAATTAGCTGTAGGGTCTGATGACATTAAACTAAATTCTGGTTTATTCCTGTAAAATTTAAGCTGCAGACTAACTTGGTTAAGTAGGTAGCGATCCATTTGAAAAAGTTCATGCATGATAGGACCCTCCATATCTAAATATCTGCTTCCTGCAATAGCTTTGTGTCGCTGATAAAGAGCTCTATTGAGTCCACTCTTTACATTGGCGTCGTCCATGTGTCCGGCTGTGTCCTTAATCCATAGCTGGGACGTTAGCTGAGATTCTTTTGCATCATGACCAAAGTTTAGTAATGCATTAAATATTGCTTTGTAAGGATAATTAATTCCCGTTGTGGTAACAGGCTTATTTTGCATACACACCTCCAATTGTGAAAATAATGAGTGAAGAAACAAATTAACTGGTCCTACATTTTCATCTGTAGCTATTGTCGAACCATCTGCTTTTGTAACCTTTATGCGGACATAGAGTCGAGTTTTCTTTAAGTCAATATAATCCATACCATTCAAACTTGATAAATTGAATTCTATCGGTGAATTTGAAGATAATTGAGATATTGGTCTAAAATCCTGATAATAGACATTTTCAACTGCAGTCTGTGTTGGTGTTAAATGAAAAAGTGCTAATTGAGATGGTAGAGCTTCGCGGAAAAAGTCCTTCGAAAAAATAGACATGATTAATAAAGTCCAAATATGTCCCGCTTTTGATTTAAAGGTTTGTGTTTCTTTTTCTGATTGATAGAGGTTTTTGCATTCGTTTTTTTCTTTCGTTGTCTCTTTCCTTTGGATATTGTTTGCTTTCTGGATGATAAACGATGTTTCCTCTTCTTATATATCCTTTTCTTTGTCATATTTACAGCTGTTTTTGCTTGCTCAACAACCTGTTCGGCGGGGGACATTAGGGTTAATGTAACTTTCTTATTGTCTCCTTTTACATCTGAGGGCTTTGTATATTTATCTATTGGTAACATGTAAGTGCTTGTATTATTTTGCAGTCCTCCACCTTTTTGAAATCCCTTTAGGGTATGATCTGTAGACGGCATTACTTCTCCTTTTTGCATTTTTGTATAAAACCTTATCCACTTGTCAGCGTCCGGGACATATAATGATGTTAAATTCATACTTGATTTACATTAAATAAGGATATCGACGAAAATGAAGTGTTAACCATACATCAGTTTTTAGCCAACTGGATAATACATCTGTATCTGCATCTCTTATAGTAAATTCTAATTCACTTGTTTCTCTAATTTTCAATGGAATGTAGATCACAGGATTGAATGAATGGTATGATTTTTTTTGTGAATCGGGAAATATTATTCGCAAAAATGAATGTTTAACCCCTCCCTTAGTTGAAAGATCTGAGATGTTACAGCTAACCATGATAGGTTTATCAATAAATACAGATGTGTAAAAATCTACTAAGCCTACTTTCCATTTTCCATCAAATATCAGTGATCGATCAAAGTGAATGGTAAAACTAAAAGCATTATTTTGTTTATAATAATTTAAACAGTCACTTGATCTAACAACAACAAATTTTTCCATTTCATTTAACGTCAGTAATGTCACTCTCCTGAATCCACTGATTAAATCGTTTGTCCCAACCTTCAAACTTTACAAACCACTCTGTTTTTCCTCGTCTGATTCTTTTTTTTATTTTCTTTTCGATGATCCAAAGGGAATTTTCATTTTTATTCACTTTCTGCAATTCATTTTCTGTAAAGTATCCTTTTATTTTTTCTTTAAGAAAATATTCCACCTTGTATACAGGAATGCCCTGTTGATGGTATCTTTCTGCTATCTTAAATATTTCACCAGTAAATTGTTGCTGGTAACTTCGATGAAAAACGTGTTTAATATGAGAAAGTCGAACAAGATCACCTTTTTTAAAGCGATAATGAATATATTTTCTCCTTTTCATTGATTTTAAGGATTCTTTTCTCCTTTTCCGTATGTACATATATGCCCAGATGTCTGCTTCGTTCTCCTTGTTAACATCTTTTGGAGCAATATTTCCAAGAGTTTTATGAGGAGATGCATTATAATTGTCTACGATTTTTGGTAGTATATCAACAAACCTATACGTTCTGTTTTTCTGGAAATATCTGTAAAGAAGTCCACGTAAAGTTCTTATTACTCTTTCCACAATCGCAGCTTTCGTAGTATTATTAGTCGTAAAATAATAAATGCCTTGTTTTTTTAAATAGTTTTTTACTAGTACATTATTAAATTCAGATCATTTATCTGTTCTTAATTTATCACAGTTTTTGTTTTTACTCAAAACATTCTGAAAGACCTTTAGTATTGAAGATGACTTTTTATCAGATAAAGAGTGAACTCGTAAAAATTTCGAAAACACATCAATTATGATCAATAAATACTTCACTCCGTCATTATATTTTGTCAGATTTCTGCAGTCCATCAGATCAGCTTCCCATTGATTGTTTATACCGCTCGTTCGTATTTCAGCATATCTCGAGGGTTTTCTTGTTAATCGCTGTGTTGTATAAACATCTTGACCCTTTAACCAAGAACGAATAAACTTCTTGGAAAAATTAAATTTATTATTTTTTAGAGATCGATATAGTTTATCTACACTTCCAGAAAATGCACCAGGATTTGATGGATTATAGTAATAACGCTCAAGAAATTTAATTTTCTTTTCTTGTGACATATTAGATTCAAAATATCTCCAGAAAATACATTCACCTTTTATATAAGTAGACCATCCCTTGATTCATTAAATCCATTCAGATCAAATTTCATTTCATTTAAAATAATGAATCTCCAGTATTGAGAATTCAAAATATAGGATGAAAGAAGCATTCCATAGAACTTCACAAGTTCACCTGATGAATAGTAAGCTTTCCTCGAGAAGTCATTAATGATTTTTTTCAAATTAATTTTAGAATATGCAGCATCAAAATACAGAATTAAGTTTATTAATGTAGAATTATCCATTTTCGAAATAACATCACCATCACTATGTTCATCATATTTTTTGGATAATATATTCTTTATCTCTAAACCTATAGCCGATTTGATTTTTTCTTTAAAATCCTCATACAACAGATTCATTCTAGACTCCTCGATCATCTTTATGAAAATGCATAAGGTATTAAAAAGATAGCATATATAAAAATAAAAAAAAGATTGGAATTCCTTTTGTAAGCTCTTTCTCATTTTATTGAATATGAATACAAGACCTTTAAATCCCCTCGGAGAATATTGCTATACATACAATAGATAAGTACAAATTTAAATGGAATATTAAGTTAATTTAAGAAAAAGTACATATTTTTGTAAACCTATAAGAATTGAATCCAAGTATATTCATTAGTCATATCATTTTACTTTGAATAGTAAAAAATTAATAACTCTTTCATTTAAAAAAAAAAATGTCACAACATTCCTCAATTAATAAAATTTATCCGTGGTTTATTTTCATGAAAACTGTTCTCAATTTCTCCGTTTCAATCATAAAAAAAGATAGAATTTCATTATCTTATGCATATATTTTGAAGTCCTTATATATTTAAATACCAATTTCCCAAAAAATAGGTGAAAGGTATATAAAAAAGTTTGATATAAAGAAGATAAATGATATAAGCAAATCACTTTCAACATGACCTTTCAATTCGAAAACTTGTATGATTTTATTTGAAATAGTGAAAGAAGGATGCATATAGCACCTTCATTTTAAAGTCAGACGAGACATTCATCGAGTTCAGATAAATTTCTATGAAATTTTATTCCTGATTTATTTACATCAAAACTGTTTATACCTGAAAATCGAAATGACATTACCGGATTTTTTATATATATCTATAAATATATATATATTAAAAGAATATTTTTAGGATAAAAATACTTACAAACAAATCAAAAGTACATATATTCTATAAAAAATAAATACAAATTGAAAAATTAAAGAAACCTAGTATTACTTAGTGAATTTTTTACTTTTTCAGCATCAGAAAATTAGAAATATGTCTCGTCTGAACTTAAATTTAAAAATATATTATTTTCTATATCAATTTACGTGACGACTGAACTTTCTCTCTATCAATCATAAAAATGATAAAATAACATCATCGTAATGCATATATTTTAAAGTCTAGAATTAAAATGTCCATTTTCCAAAAGTCGTATAAACTATCATACAAAATTCCTGAAGTCTAAACAATGCCAATTTAGAATAATAATTTCTTCTTCTTTATTTTCAATAACGATAAGGGTTCGTCGTCATCGCCGTCTTCATCCTTTGCTTCGTCGGTGTCATCATCAGCAGCCAATGTTGATGGACCCTGTACATACAAAGAATACAACTTATTCATTTCTTAAGTATAATCCTTTTTTTTAAGAAAAAATTATATTACTTGACTTGTGTATACAATTAGAAATATTATTTTACAAGCATCTGATTTTTCTTTGTATTGTTGTATGCATTATAATTATGTAAAAGTATCAAAACATACCGGAAGATCATCGTCGTCGTCAAAGGGTGGTGGCGGAGGAGTAGGAACTCTTGACGACGTATTTTCACGAACGATGTCATCATATTGTTCTTGACATCCTTTTTGTACTGCATTACTACATAGGGATTTGAAGTCCTTTAAGTCCAGATTGACGCTTTTCCCTTTCTTTGTAAAATAACACCAGAACTAAATAATCATATGTTTGATAATTTTTTGTTAAATATTATTCAAAAATTGTTCATACCTTGAATGTGTAACCAGATTGCATCATAGTACTTTGCAATCGTGATACTTTTTGTGGTCGTAAACTTGTAGGAAGCGAACCAGTGAGATGCTGATGGGTCCTTGTATAGTTTAACGCCAGCTGGCATTGTCCACATCCTCTTGTTGTGTTCGACGGCAACGTACATCCTTTCCACGATGTTTAACATTGGTGGAAAGGCCTTTATATCCTGTAACTCCATTGTTACAGATTTCCCATGTTTGTTGTTTGTATTAAAAAAGAAATCAAAAAAAAAAATGAAAATCTCTATGTTTATTTAACTTTATTTAAATGTTTTAAAATCTTTTAAAAATACTACTTCATAAACACTTGTACTCAAATATGTTTCAAGATCTTTTAAAAATACTATTTTTAAAACACTTTACCCAAATATGTTTTAAAATCTTTTAAAAATACTTAAGGAATAAAATTTTAAAGAATTTAGTACATTTACTCGGTTTGTGTATTAGTATTTAATTAAAAAATAGCTTTAATAATTACCTTGTAGATGAATCCAATGTTCTCCTACGTATAATGTTATGGAAATACTCCTGTTTTTTCCGAAAAAGAGGAGTCCATTTGAGTTGTTAAGTTTATCCTTAACATTCTTGGTTTCAAATTGAAAGGCCTGTTGAAAGTGATTTGCTCAGATTATCTTTTCTCCTTTATATAAAACTGTTCTATCACTCATTTTTCTGGACACATCCTCTACCAACATGTTTATTATTTTTCATTAATGAAACGTTACTTAGGACGACCTTTTTCATTCTGATTAAATGAATAAGGATATGGAAATAACGAACAGTATTCAATCTCAACGTCCATTAAACAAATATACAAAATAAGAGCAGAGCAAACACGGACCTCCGAAACATCAGAGGTGGGATCAGGTGCCATGGAGGAGTGAGCATCCCCTGCTGACCGGTCACACCCGCCGTGTGCTCGTTGTCATAATCAGAATATAACGGAAAAAATCCGTGGTCAATTCAGTGTATAAATAATGGACTAACAATTGGTATGAAAAACGTCAGTCAGCATTTCATTCAATGATAAATTGTATTTGCTGACAAGGTCATTGTATCGACCATAGAATTTACGAA